>DWDX01001773.1:0-17240 GCA_018245675.1 Agara michaeli | reverse complement strand
GCCAAATTGGTCCAGGCGTTGTTGAGTTATGCGCTTACCAACACATTTTGCGATTCATTTTTATATTATAGATGTGTGTCAATTGAGATGAGTGACAGTAAGTAGTCTGTTTTAGGAGCTATTTCGCTTTAAGAGATGGTAACTAAGAGGTGTTTTATTGCAACTGAATGACGTATTGATAACTTAGGTACATATATACCACATTATAGTGATCATTAAATATAGCTGACTATTATTTAAATATAAATATTGTTTATTGTCTTTTGACATATCTACTTTGCTTGGTACTTAGCATGTGACTATATGTTTGCAGTGTAATCTGACTAGGGAAACAGGAGTCTTGTAAGTAAAACACGATATTCAATACAGATAATATTTATTACTTTGTCAACACTTTAAACAAGTACTACAACTATCAGAAGTTTTGCCTGAAAACTAAAGTGTAATAGACAATTAGGTAAAGGTAATATGATAATGCCGTGAAAGCTTAACAGAGACGGACAGACGTAGTTACTTTGCATGTATTATACATATAATCTTTCCTCTTGAATCATTATTGATAAAAACCGCATTAAAATCCGTTGGGTACTTTGAAAGTTCTAAACGTACAGACTGCAAACTACACTGTACTTTGTTTTATACCATGTAGAGATATGAACTATGTTTACTGATTGAATTTCTTCAAATTAAATCAACAAATAAACCTAAGACAATAATCAGCAGGACCAATAAAAATAATTACCTGCGTACATAATGCTCCTATAAATAAAACACGTAACAGGCTGACAACCATTAACATCGCTATTAGTTTAATATGTTAGTATTTCAGAATTTCATTATTATTTGGACACCAGAGTGAGTATTACCTAATAAGCCCCGTTTTGCATTTTGTAAATTCACATCAATCAGTCTTAGAGCGACGGACATCTTACGAAGAGAATAAGGCACTACGAGAAGTATTTAAGTAACACGATCCATATGATGTACAATATGAATCAAAGAGTTTATTCTTCTGTCTGTTGTGGTTAAGGGTCAACGCGGGGGCAGTGGAGCTAGTGGTTGTTCCCATATTCACACAACCAGCTAACCACACTGCCAACGCGGCGTGCCCAATTGTTCTTTTTTCTAATTGTATTCTTGTTTCTTGTCTATTCTTCTTTCTTCTTTGTTCTTATTGGCGTCGTAATGTGGTTAACCCTGTCCGCGTCTCAGTATTTACAGGAGAAATGAACAAGGACGCGAATAGGTGATAAATGTTCTCTTCGCTGCTTCTATTAACGGTATCAAAGCCGTAAATCTTCTCAAAATAAAACTGGAAATTTAATAAAAATTGTTAATGCATTTTTATTTCACAACGTTTACAGGACTTATTTGATATTATTCCAAGGATTTCATGTAAGTAGCTATACTGAACTGTAAACGATTTGGAGATAAATGTTATCTATTCAGTAATGGTTTTTCGGTTTTTGAAAACGTTAATTTTTTTGTACAATGATATTGTACTTGTTTATTGTATATGAAAAATTAATTATGCTCCCTATAAATTAACTCTTGCGAACTCGTTAACCAAATGGTGATTGTAGACCGCTACGGAATTAGCGATGTCACCCGGCTCGCGGTAAACCTGAAAATAAAGAGTATAATATTAAATACTGTGTATTTATGATGTATGACACTTTTAAATTAATACTACATGTGTGTTGAACGAATTGAAAGAGCTTATAAATATATTATTTTATACTGCTTCATTTTGTATAATAAATCATGTAAAACGTCAGTTTAAGCATAATTTACTATTTGCTTGGCTTGTTTTTAAGATGTAGGTACCTGCCATTACCCGAACGATTCCTTGAGGTCTGCCGATCAATATAGAAATATCGTAATTTAATAATTATAAATATCATTGATGTTTAATAGAATAATAATTATAATATTTGAAGCCATTTTACACAGGGTCATTTGATCCTAAACTAGGAAAACCTGTCCAATGAGAATCAAAGAGCTAACAAAAAATATACACACCACATTTCAAATACACATATAGATAACTTATACCTAGATACGTCAATACGCCTATCATTTGTCCTGGCTAAGAATCGATCCCACAATCCCCGATTCGGCAAGCAGGTTCGCAAACCATTGAACTAATTGCCTAATTGTGTGTGTAAAAATTGTATCGCTTATGTTTGGTATTTTAATTTATATCCCTTATTATACCTGCTTATAAATATCACATTATCGACTTCTTCAAAAATGGCTTTCTTGGAACCGAACCAGGCGGAAAAGCCAGAAGACAGATGATGCCAGACCGGCAATATAGTGACGGTTGCTCTGGTATTGCAAAATATCTACAGTCAACGGTGAACACTCATCAAGATGTGACTCATTTACCTGTCTATCAACTTTTAGGATTTCAAATGCATCGTTAAAAATAACGAAGATAACATCCTGCGAAATGGAATGCTAATATTTTTTTTTTAGTACTGCTTCCGCACATTGGGTTCGCTTCATATGATATCCATTAGAAGATATTTGAGTAACACTATAAATGTAACGGATTTCCTTTATATTCACGCATTATTAAGTCATGCAGTGTCTATATGTTGCGGTGAGGAACGGTATATCCAGCAGTTCAAAAATAAAGGCTAATCTGGTAGTGATAATAAGGTTTACCGACCGACTTTTTTCATCATCATCTCCAAATCTGATCAGAAACACAATGCACAGATGTTTGAAGTAAATCTAAGCGCATTAGTCCTATTATTGGTGGGAAGTAGACATTATTAAGTCGGCTGCTGCGACCGGCACGCCGGCATATCCGGTTGCCACATTATAGAAAAGTAAACGTTTACGTGACATGATTATTTAACACGTTGAAATCCGGGCACAAGTTTCAAAGAAATTGGGACATTAGATCTAAAGCCTACCTGTACAGTCCTAAAATTTCCATCTTAACTAGTTGAAAAGTCGAATTCGAAATTGACCAGGCTGTTATTTTATCAGGCAGGGACACAGTTACATAACCGATGTTGTTTTTAAATAACTATCTGTGATAACAACTGACACTTAACAGTTCCAGAGAAAAAACTGAACTTTTGTGAACTTTTTAATAGGATTACAGGCCAATGAGATATCATCCACAACTATTTAATTTGTCTATGATACATTTGTAAGTCGTACATAGAAATGATTAGTATCTGCGTACTTTTTAACTAACATTATCAATTGTAACATAAATATATGTTGTTGCGGCCAAGGACAAATAAAATACTTACGAATTCCTGCCTAAATGAGTTATTCGATTTTATATGACTTTGTTTTTAAAAGTTATTACGACGATGTTAGCGACTGTACTTATCAATAACTTGACCGGTAACATACTTATGCGCGTATGCGTATTGGCCTTCTCAAATCTATTTTTCAATACGATTTCTATTGCAGTCACGCACGTAACTCGGTAGCTATACAATCTGCTATCCTTGGCATAACTTATTTATCATACACTTATCCGCTAACCTATAGATTCTATTAATATTCAAAGGAAGATGACCGCCTGTGCGCTCTCTTATAATTCAGTATAGGTAATATGCGTACGGATTTTCTAAGGTAAATCTTATATCCATAGTGCAAAATAGCCGATCGTGATTGTTCGTTTACTGTCCCATACTGCTACTGTCTATACTGCGCCCTGTTAGATCTACCCATCAAGCAACTAGCATTCGTGACAAATGAGTGAATGAGTTTCTGCTGCTTCGCCAGTACTGCTTACGAGAGAAGCCGCCGGCGCATCCATTCGCCGCACTGGAATTGACCGCGCGAGGTGATTTCTAAGACTCGATAGATATTAAATAAACTGTGATTCATTAATTCACATTAATTTCAGTAAAAACATTTAAATACAATAGCGAGCTTTTTTATTTAAATCACAACATTCATCAGGTTTCATATATTATATAAATATTCTGGAGGTCTAATAAAAAAGAATCGTGGACGCTAAGACTCGTTCCACTATTATTTCGTGCACAAATTCGACTTTGTATTTACTGTTACGCCAATTGGAGGTAATTCAAAAGTAATAGTAAACATTTGCATAAATATTTTGATTACAAAATACAGACATGGAAACGGCATGTACCTATATATACTTAATATGAAAGTTGACATGTTTGTATGTTAGATACGTCGATAGTAAGGCGAGGACATTGTGCGTTCAGTCTAGATTTGCCTTGGCCTCTTAGTTCGGAGAGGACAATCAACACGCATGCGCACTCTATCGATGACAGCTGTCAAACGTTTAAAGACGAACACTAAAAAATAGAAATGATTCTGTCTGGAAATAAATATGTTATTTTTTTTTCTTTGCTATTATCTGTTTTTAATAATAAATCTATTTAATTCCTGTTGTTATCATTATATTATGTAAATTAGTTAACAATAAATGAAATAAACGAATATATCCTTTTTACGTAATAAAACTGGGCGAGTGTCTCTTCCCCAATTGTCGGAGTAGTCTGCACCACACTGTTCGAGTTAGATTGTCGGAGATATTTCAATTTGGCTTCATCGGTGTAAAAGTATACGCCTGTATTGTTGTCTGCATAACTTTAACCTAGATATGTATTGTTTTGTTGTTTCTTCATTGCAGGTACAATGTAATCGGATTTTGCTTTAGTCGGTTGAACAATTTATATTGCAGGTTACTTTCATTCGTCAAAATGTTGAAACAACCGTTACGGTGTTGCCACTTTTAATTTATAATTTGCAATTTTCTTATAAGTAACTATTTATCCACTTTCCACGGATTTCCTTCTTATTCCTTGACTCTATTCGTATATTTTACCTCAATCAGTAAACGAATATATAATATACAGAGACGTGACTATGCAAAGATATGTCTATTTTATATTTGCTCTATGGTTGTTAAAATCGATGTGACGAAACGCATTTGGCATATCAAATATGTTTGTTGTTATCTGTTGAAAGAAAGTGGAGGCACTAAATAATAACTAAATAAATAATAAGCCCATTCTTTTGTAGCGAAATGTAATACGCTTGAGCTGCGCTTGCGCATATCAAAGTCTAAAAATGTGAAGAATGTGTAGGCATTGTAACTGGGAATGCAAATAAAGATGTAATGTTAACGAAATTTGCTAACTGAATCTTATTCAGCTAGCATTCAAAATAAAACTAAATTACAGCTAATTTTCGATTTCAACCGGTTACTGAAAATGATGGCATATAAAACAAATACCTACCTAATGCAAAAAAAAACATATTTATCTGTTCCTTCCTCCGTTTATCTGTTCGTTACTTGAGAATTGTTTTGTGGATACTTTTCAAGGAGTTTGTCTTGAGAGAGCAGTTAGAAAGGCCGTTTCAATTATTTCGTATGCAAATCATAAGTGAAAAGCCGTTTACTAATATATACTACGCCTATACATGTATTATTGTACAACGCAAGGTTGTTGAACAATATTCCTAACATTAGCTTACATCTGCAATTTATTTTGATAATATTGTACCCAGACACAAGTAGTTTATTTATTTATTTACGCTTTATTCTAGCACCTGAAAGTAACATTATGCAAGATCGACGGCCAGTGCTTTGTGACATTCTCTGCCAGTCAAACCTGAGTGGAATGGAAGATGTGTAAAAATATTCACGCTGATCAAACTAATATTTGACTCGAGAGGAAGTTGTAACCGATCTACCCTTAATACCTCTGTTAACAGAACAACATAATAATTATTCATCAGTGGAACCGTAAAGGCGCTCAGTACACGACTGCTCCGACTATTGTATACATAGAGCAGAATACCAATAGATTGAACTCATTTCTTAAGCGATATACTCACTTGTATCTACCTATTAAATATTTATATTGCCACCTACAAAGGACGTGCGTGTTGAATATATTTAGGACAAACTTGATATCTAGTGTCAAAGGACTCACGAGTGATATATTTGTAGTTGATACACCAACATTATGCAATCTTACGTATTATGTAATAAAAACAATACAACACTTCGTTATGTAATGGTGACATGTTTCGTTTATGATGTTTCAGTATACTTTTGCCATTTAATGCCAATGGAGTAAGTTAGGTAAACATGTGATCTCGATATGTAGAGAACGAGTTGCTAATGATTGCCATTTATCTAACCCGAGTTTCCATTAGAAACTCAATTAATTTATCAACTGAACATTCTGCGTTATGCTATCCTGTTTATAATTAGTTGAGCACTTTATCTGTTTCTAACTAATACACAATTATCGCTTTAATTTGTGATATATTCAAACCATATTCTTGGCTGGGTTATTGAGATAAATTGGACATATAAGCTCAAAAACACTTATCTATTTAAACGTAATAAATAAAATAATTTTATCTTACTGTGTATAAGAATTGAAAATAAATAAAACCACCATAATAAACAAAAATATGTTTTTATTAAAAAAAAGATAACACAAAATAAAATCACTAAAAATATAAAACAATAAAAGAATCTTGACAAATGTTGTAAACTATTGTGTGTTTAAAATTAGTTGAAGTGTATAATAATATTTTACTAAGCATGCAACTATTATCGAAACCAACATCTCTATCTTTCATGGAATTTTTACTAATGGTTGCAATTTTATACTTGCTGGAAAATATTACGATAAAGTCTGCAATTTGCCAATTTATTATCCAATCAACGTGATGTACAATATGGACATTTGTGTTGCAGATCAAACAATGATAATATCAAGGGTTTATTTAGCGTCACATCAATAACAAGGTGCAGTTGTACGCGCAAAATGGGATTAAATGCAAGGCCACGGCATAAGGCTTCCTCCGGTATATCGGTTGACTGTCATACTTGACCTATTATGCTGAATATAGTGTCACACATATACTATTATTTGGTTGTAACACTTTTAAAAATTAAACATAAATTGAGGTGAATCTAACCATGTTCATTGCCACAACGAACTGAGTTCGCAACCATTCAGTGGATCGCCTCAACAATTAAAAATGATTAAGAAGAGTCGTGTAACATTAAGGTTTACTCGCTTTAACGGTGAATGAAGTGTCATGTAACAGGTGGCTCGAGAGTTCTCCATAATGTTCTCCAAGGCGTGTGCGATCTGTTTAAGCCGTATCAATCTATAAGACACACGTGGGCAACAGTGGCACGGTAATTGTTGATCATGTTGATGATGATCGTTTTTCGACAGAAGATAGAAGGGAATGTACCCATTTATTAATCTTTTAAAGAGTTTCATTCATATAAACTTGTATGTGTATGTGTGCGAGTGTGTGTATGTATATATATTGGAATTTAACTAAACGATACATGAATGTAACAAAATTCCCAAGTGAACTAAAAACTATATTTTTCGTATTAAAAATTATAAATGTAGTGAAAATATTAATTGCCAGATAATATGAGGAACTGGAAAGCAGTCTATCTGTTTCTCAATTGTTGTTTCTCAATTTCTCAACTGTTTTATTATATATTTTGTTATTAAACCTATTATAATGAACTTGAAAACATTATGTGTTCATTTTTCTGTCTGTCTGTGAGGTTTTAGGTAATTCGTATTGTTACATATAAAGTTACAATTCGAGTTGCACAACATATTTATAAAGAGTTTTAGGGCAACATTTCTAAACGATACCGACTCTACATGGCACTCTTTTTAACCTGGTAAGAATTAATTAATTCAAATTCAGCTCTATATTAGGTGACATAACAATAAAAATAGTAACGTAACTCTGTAAGCAATCATATGAATTTATAAGGTCCGTTGCGGCATATATCCATAGAGAATAGTGTTACGACCAAGGAAGGTTATGATCGATAAAACCATTATCGATAAAATAATATTTTGATTATTGTAACGGCCATTAAAAGTTCTATGACGTCATTTAAAAAGTGCATCATTACATAAAAATGCATTGGCACTAAAACAGATTTTACGATGTTGTGCGATAAAACGTATGTTAGCCTCTATTTGAAGCGTTTACAAAGGCGTAACTGGCGACATCCTTTCCAAGAAATTTATCCAGTCACACATAGCAGTAACTCAGTAAGATCCCCAAGGCCGTCCGAGAATAGTGCGCATCTATGAATACGAGCAACATTGTTTGTTGTAATGTGGCTCTAATTATACCCTGGCCGTTATATCGCCGTCCGCTGGTGTCAGCGATGTCAGCTGTCATAAGTCGTTCGGGATGACACAGGTATTGGTGGTTATTCTCAGGCCCGTGCACACTATTTGTAGCATGCGATGCTGCAATATTCGACTAATACTTTAGAAAACTTTATGTGTTCAAACTAATTATCGTGCCCTAGATTACTGTGGTAATATTAAAGCTACTTTATCGGCAAATAATATGGCTTTCGGACGTTGATTGTATGTAAAATTTTAAACAATTGATTTTGGCAATGATTAGAAATATATTTAAAAAAAGACACTTAAAATTGGGAATGTCTATTATTGTTATTATCAAGTTATTCCATTATCTTCGAGTCCTTGTTTCTATAACATAATGATATTTTCATAAAACGCGAAGGCTTATAATATTTAGAATTTGTTTGTGGTGGCTAGACTCAACTGGACTATTAATAGACTGCTATGGTAAAGGTTCTAACAGACATAAAAAGAATTTTAAATAAAACAAAGCTTTAACTACCAGAAAGCTGTAATAGTAATGCAAAATAAACACATAGAAGGAACAATCAAAATATAAACATACCAACAACATAATACGATAATAATGTTATATCTAAAAAGAATAACTACTTCGTAATAATAAAAAATAACACATTATAAATATTACAAAAAATATAAAATTATAAATTACAAAAATAAACATCGACCCAAAGAAAAATATAAAAATATAAACGGAGCCATAGTCTGATATAATCTGATGATATGTACAATTTGTTTGTTAAACATAATAACTTCAAATTTATGATCCAGAAATATAAATGAAATATGTTTTTTCATATTCATCGTTCAATATATCTTACTATAGCTCAAAACACACATAATCGGATATATTATAAAAAGCTCGTAGATATAAGAGAATAGAGAAAAAAATCGGAAGCACTAAAAGTTTTTTAAACAGTTCACGGAACTAGAGTCGTAGAGTTGCGATTGGTGAGGAGCGTCGATTGACGGCCCGGCGTGTCGTACCAGATAGTGCATTTACAGTGTCAACTTTGCCATAACGCAAACTTGTAGTTCTCTTTGCAAACGCACTCCTGGCACCCACCCCGGGACGTATAAAACCGTCGATATCGAATAGCTCGCGTTGGGACCACGGCGCATCACTAAACCGTCTCTGTTATTCACAACGGAACGTCTATGCCGTACGACACTATAGTCCCAAAGGTTACTTCGTAATATTACACTTTTGTTCAGTGTCGGGTGTAAGTATATAGCACTGTTAGTATGGGGCTTCATTTTAGTATAGAAAATGATGAGTATGTTATAATATTGTGATTCTATGCTCGCGCATCACAATCAGTAGTAGAGTCACATTCCATGAAATTAGTATTTTCAAAAGGCGCGGCCGTCACATCACTCATTATATCATGTTTGATTGACGCATAGATATTATTGGCATTCTATATGAGAAGCATATATTAAGAATAAATAATAAATGCAAGGCTCTGGGTATACGGAGCATTTTTTTTTTTAAATTAGATAAATACTAATGAGCTTATTAACATTTTTAAATGTGTACATAAATCTTGTATAATATTCATCCAGTTAGGAATTAAGTGAGTGATGATGTATATTTTTTTACAAATTGTGTTCGCGAAGACGTGGGACGATAATATTGAAACGAATGTATGGGAGAAAGTGTGACTTTTTATGGGCAAAGTGATATAGCAATAGCGTGTTGCAAGGAATATATTATATATTTACAAATGATTCAATACTTTTACTTTAATTAACAAATACATACACATTTGTATACGCATTTATGAATTTGCGTAAGAATGAAGTAATTTTTTGTTATTTATGGTGTAGCTGTCATGATTAAATAATTAGCTCTACCGATGCGAATTTAAATTGTGCATAAAATACCTACGGTCGCGAGGAGGTTTAAAGAATTGTTCATGTCGGTGATTGAATGCCACACCAGATCAAGGCAAACGGAAGAATTAAGTGTCATATTTCAAAGAATCGCAACTTTGCATTTAATTACCCAGCGCGTTGATAGTTTGTGTAGTAAAAATCACCTCGCTATAGAACTGTTAGAGTGAAGAACGTTGACAGTTTTCATTGTTACCGATTCTTCATTACCATCAGAAACCTGTCGCAGAGGATTAATTATATTAATTGAATAACAGAGTTAATTGAGTATTTCACAGATGTTCCGGTTAGAATGAGTCCTGAGTTACGTTTACCGAGTCATGCACGACACGAAGCAAGTTTGAGCGCGCCGCGAATACTAATCGGAAAGTAATTATTATTTGTTTTCTTGTCGTATATCTAATTGTCGCAGTCAGTTCTACGACACGTGTAAAGTATCTACTGTACATAAACAACGTTGGAACTGCTAATGTATGCGCTGAACGAAAGTAATGTATTTATATAAAACGCTACACGAACGAGTTGCGCGTACAAAATATTTATCATATTTACAGCGTTATTTATACGGTGAAAGTACTGGACGTTGTTACACTTTCATGAGTAAATGTATTTAAATTTTTATACCAATAAATCCAGTTTAATTCTTAGTTTCATCGCCTAACAGAAATCTTACGTTTTCATTATACATCTTCCTGTCATCAATCGACAATTTCTAACTAAATCACTTATTGATATAGTTAGAAAGTACACTATCTTATTATATATAACACACAACATTTGTTATATGAAGTTCTTAAATAAAAATTTAAAGTCAACGGATAAACCTGATTCGTGTAGGAGTTGTGGATGAAAATAATTATTCTAATGCAACTTAGCGTAAAAGAAATATTCAGAAAAAGTGAACAGTATCTTAACAATAAAATTAAATACTTTATATTAAACTTTGTATTTATTAATCTTCGTTAACAATTTCGAGTTTTAAATAGAATTTGAAAGCGGTTGGAATTATATTTCTGATTTTTAACTAGTACCCATTATAGTAGTTAATATTGTACAGTGTATTTAACATTTAACGCAGTATTATTCAAATAGAAATTGTTCTGCGAACATAGTTAGTGTTCATTTGTTGAATAAGAAATAAGAAATCGTTTGATCGTGCGAACTAACGTCAATGGGCGGCTGGTACACTGTGTAGAGTACAATAAATTGTCGGTAATTATTGTGCTATTAGAGATCAGTTTGGCGTGGCAGGAATGTGAAACAAAGGTGAACGCAAGTGGGTCATACTTGCGCCGCGTGGCCTTGCGCCGGCTTCAGAGACTGACACAGCCCCCCATCCGTTCGAATGGAACGTTACAGAGATTAAAGGCGGACTGGGCAAATGCACAGAACAAACAAATGCATTGCAACTTCGTAGATAACTGTACGATGCGATTTTATGCGAGCATTGCGTACGATATTCGTTAATTTTAATACAATTACCTATTGTTACGTCATGAATTGATTTTTCTATGTACCCACTTTGGTCCGTCACCAGCTAATATTTTTTTTTATAAAAAAATGCAAGAGCTACCTATTTCCTGCTTTCCCTGCATTAGTATATAAGAATTTATACTGATTTCCTGCGCAAGTGGCCAGTTAATTACGTGTAAGTAATCGCATGGTATTGCGAGTATTCCGTGTATTGCATAAATCGTATTGTAAAAAGCTATTAAATCAATGACATCAGCTCATTATCTCGCGGTTATTTCCCGTACTATGCATCTACTCGTGTATGACTGGAAATCCTTCCAAGCAATATATATTTTTTTATGATGAAAATAATTGTTGTACATCCCGTACAACAATTATTTGTAATCTTTGTTGTTAATAGAAAAAAATCGCGATCATTTCTACACGACAACTGTCATTAAACGTGATCCTGTATACGTTTTAATACCCTCTTAACACCAAAGTTCTGCTTAAGCATAGGTACTGCATATCTACAAAGTAGCTGCTAATTTAAAGACTAAGTTGAACGTGTCGTGATTAAACGTGTGACTAAGAAACACCAACCCTAATCAAAAAATTGTATACAACGAAAAAAAATTAATATATTTGTAATAATTCTAACGGATGGTTGAGTAAACATACAGATCACATACATCTAAACACTAGGTACAAGCAACGCGGACCGCCTACGCGCGCGCGTACTGCATCTGACGTAATGACTGCACTCGTCCTCAGGCATATTGCATATTTACGAGTCATTACTTCCCTGGGTTAATCCGCATATTTTTATGACCACTTTGATGTTAAAAGACACCTGTTGTCCACAATTAACTATATGATTGGAAGATTGTTCTCAAGGCTAGTTACAGGGCCACTGTCCCTTCTATGGTTTAACATTCTGAGCATTCTGCGACTGGGATTGCACTTTATAATGTTTTGCGGCATTTACGAACATATTCGTGAAGGCATATCTATGAATATAGTGCTCGTGTGACGGAGATTCAACGATACTAGTTTTATATATAGGATCCGTAGCTATTAAAGTGAAGGTAAAGTGAACTAATACGGTTTCAGTGCTGTGTTATGTCACGTCGATCGGTTGGAAAGTGCATCAATGTAATCGCGATCGCTAAACACTCGCTAAGAAAGTAGGGCAAATAATTGTTGTCTCTCGTGCGCTAGATAAGCTGCATTGTGCAATTGAGCGATGGGACCGCTCATGATAAATTATGTGCCCGCTTGATTGTATGTACGTACGCTATTAATATGTCCTTGAACACATGGCTGCCTTTTAATGCGAGCAGCTTGGACCGCGATTAATTTATACGGAGTATGTACACGCAGTTGATTTACTACGAGTGCGAAACGCGAAGAATTATTAAAACGGTTAGGTTACTTTTACTGAACACGGCGTGAATACGCTGGAAGCGCGCGGCGGGCCGAGGAAGCGTCCACGGTCCAACGAGCACTTTCCCTCTTCGTCGACGTCACATCCCCGCACTTAATACGGTTTTAGTTTCGACATGCCTCTACTTGTGAACTACACGGAGGAAATAGAGAAATCATACCTGGTATACATTTATGACTATACAATTACCATGTTAAGTAATAAACTTGTCTTCGTGTTTCTATGTATTTTATTGTCAGCTGTTTTGTCTACTTTGTGATATCAACGAAAAGGAATATTGCAATGTAACTTATTTTTGTGACAACTTCGTTAGTAAGCTTTCTATCTTTTTACATGCGAATATAAAGCATTAAAATGTATCGAGCAGATGATATAAATTGAAGAGCATATGATATAGATATCATAGTATATACATATATGTTTTTACATGCACTAGATGAAGTTTTAAGAATACGAGTAGGTGAGCAGATAGTACATATGATCACAATACTATGATGCACGTGCAAGTGTATTCGTATGTGGAGATCTCAAGGGATCAAGGCGACTTCGATTCCATCGAGACCGTCAATGTAGCTAGTTTTAAATAGTCCTACTGTAGGCGTAGGACTTGCGCAACACACAATTCCAATGTTCTAGAAGCGACACTGACACGACACTGGGGGACACTTCACTGGAGTCGCGGAGCGTGTAGAGGCGGCGCGCGCGGCCGCACCACTGCGACGCGTTCCACTTTTCCTTCCGGCGGCGGCGTGCGAGCGGCCGCGAGTTGGCAGCGGCACGCCTTGCATAACCGCCGGTTTCGCAAAGCGATCGGTGCAGCGATCGAGCCGGCTTGAAATACGCGCCGCTCTGCCAACGGGGCCGCGGGCCGTCGACGCAACTACGGCTCCTCGACCAGTGGACCCGATGCGCCCAGGCCCGCAACCGCCCCGCGACTCGGTGCCCACCCGTTTCCCCCCTACATTTCTCCGAATGATTTCACGCATACTACTTTCGCCTGGGTGCGAGCTCGCTTTCATCCTTAACACGTTCACGCGATTGTGTGGATTTGTGACGAACGTTTACTTTTAGAATCTCGCGACGACGTGTAATGAAATTTGGAAAACATCGCGCAGCCCACGGTACGGGTGAACGAGCGCGCGCGCATGTAACCAGATGCATCGGTAACTAGGCCATCGTGCACTTTGCCGCATTTTGTTGATTGCACTATATCTGGGTCGCAATATCTAGACTCGTCAGGTTAGCAGAAATACGAACGTGACTAACGTTGTCCATATGGAAACCGTGGCTTAGCCACAGGACTAATCGATAACCGTCGAATGTAAAGCTCGTATGTCGGTTACTGTAATGTCGCCGCGGGCCTCGACGCCACAAATAGATGCTCCATTTCGACGGCCGGCCCACGGCGATACGCGAAAACATTGCAGAAACATTTCTATTTTATATTCAGGGTTCCACCGCAAACGATTTAATTTCGAATCGAAAACATTAGTAAACAGGTTCATTGGCTTCTTGCGTTAGTGTTACTTTTTTAATTGTGTTATTCCTGCACGCGAAAGTATACTATAACGCTACTATGGAATAAAATTTTCTTTGCAAATTCTCATATTTGTATCAATTGTAAGCTTTGGGTTTACACGTCGGGATGACTAATGGTGCTATGACAAACTTTGATAGGTTATAAAGTTTGGTGTCGCGTGGCCCTAATAATATTGTTCTGAAGTGCCGACCTCGGGCGGATGTCACCTCTAGTTGGGCGCTGAACCAATAAAATAATATTTCAGTGTTTGTCGGGTTTACGCTGTTGTATGCGAGCTCAAGGCCGGCTGAGTCACGCTCGTCTATCCCGCCTGTGAGCGCGGATCACTGGGCTAACGCGTGTAGGTACACGTTCACATCAGGATAACAAATTCTACTATTTTATTCAGTTTCTGCAATGAATGAACTACATGTGCTTCGTGTGTGACGTGCTATTGATTAAATTTACAAAACTAAGGAATTAGGTAGGCCATGCACGTAGGAAATTCAGTAATGAAATATATAATAAATTAAGGCATATCACAAACGCTGTAATTGACCAACACTAGTAGAAAAAGTAACTGCGATAATCTTATTTCACTTTGTGAATTAGGTTAATACTTCAAAGCACATTTTCTCCGCATCTCTGATTCCTACAAAATAAAATTCAAAGTAATCAAATGGTTTTGATCCAATGTTACGTTTTACAAAGTACTGCATAGATACTCTAGCCAATAAACTAGAAAAATCATTGTCACACGCTGTTGCACTTATTTTTATTTTTACGTGTATTTCATTCAAATATTTTTCTTTTCGTCTGTGCGCACGTGTGACTTTTGTAATTCATCTTGATCATGAAAAGTCATTGAAAAGTCGCAGATTTGAATTTTTAAAGAATGTAATTTAACTTATTTAGATGGCAATGAGATCTTTACTGTTTTTTGCACTGAAATAGTGCTTTTTTGGGGTCAGAATTATTAACATCATAGAAATATAATTTTACATAAATTATCTAAGACATTGGTAAACTTTTTTTGTTCTGGAATATAAATTCTTATAAATATAAATTTATTTCAATCAAGAATACGTATAAAGGCATTCTTCATTAAAATGGAGTAGAGATTTCCCAATGACTCATTTTATATCATCCACTCTTCCGCTAATAATATTGTTTTAAACAGATTTTTCCTCGTTTTGCCACCCGTTTGTTCCTGTTATTTATCAGCATCATGTTAATGTACCTCAATATTGGCATTATTATATTTATATAATCAATACTTAATATATGATATTTATATGGTTTAATAAATATAAATACGTCCATTTCAAGTATTAGTGAGGTTTATTATTTTTAAAAATATTTTTATTTATAGGGACTATATTACATAGTCTTATGCATTTAAATATTAATATATGATCGTAAATGGAGTACTGAACCGGGATGCTTATTATGTATGCTTATGATTTTAGTACTATTCGTATAGTACACTTATTAATTGACTTGTCAACTAGAAATGAAGTCTTGGCACCATAGTATCCTCCCGGCTGTTACCCGAGCGACGCCGCGCGGCGAGAGTAGCTCTCAGGTGTATTTTCAGACTACTATGTTACTCGGGTTTGTTGTCAGTTTATTTTCAGTGCTAACCGAGATTCGAATCTTGATATAATGTATATTTGAAAACGGCAATTTGTTTAATATGGCGTCTACAACATTATTCTCGGCGGTGTACAGCCGTTTGATTTTCATAATCTCCTTTATAACGCAATTCTGTTTCTATGTTTTTAAATAGTTTATGCTTTTATAAATCACTGTTAGTGTATTTAAATTATTATCAAACTTAATTTAGATAATCACAGTTATAGATAGAATTTATTTATTAAAAGCTATCGTTACACTTGTATGAAATAATTTAAAAATATCATCAAGTATTTTAACCATTGATATAAATGTAGGTAACGTTATGAAAGGTGAGTTATTTTTCACGTTTTCATTAGTCTTGATAGTTATGTTCATATATTTTAGAGTAATAAAATTAAAATTTCCAATTTAGATAGACTTCACTTTGTTAAGAATACAAGAATTTCAAAAACCTTATTAATGTTGATAACAATAGAAAAATGATATAAAATATATCATGTATAAATTTAACCTCCGCGTTGTAGAATAGCTACAAAATATCTACAACAAAAAAAATCGTGTATGATATTTGTATGTCGACAGCAACCAAGTTTGATTTTGATTTACACTCGACATTCATTACTACTCTTGTAATTTTTAACACCCAAAAAAATTTTGAAACCCCGCATTCAAAAGTTACGTCTATTTTACTAATGCCGAACTGGAAGAACGAATTTTTTTATTAACTGTTTGCAAATCAGATTACTAATTACTTTTCTGTTAAATTCGTATTAAACAATACTATAATGTAAAGTCGATATAATCAGTACAAATGACAAACACCAAAAGCCAAATGAAAACATTTGTTAAAGTTTTCATAAGCAGATGTAGATGTTCAAACAATTAACCATATTGATAAAGGCTACGTGAAACCGTATATAACTGTATATGGAAGCAGGAAATTGGCATCCAAGATGGCGCATGCTGATTGAAAGAGCATTGATGCGCTCTATTGGCAATATCGGGGACTTCCTGCGTCCGGGAGTGGGTGGTGGGTGGCGGGGGGGCTGTGGGCTGCGGGGGGGTTGGCAGCGCGCCCAGGGAC
>DWDX01001772.1:0-17245 GCA_018245675.1 Agara michaeli | reverse complement strand
AACATGACCTTCATTGAGTGTATGTATGTACCTTATGATGAATAAAACGATTTGAATTTGAATTTGAATTTGAATTTAATGTTCCACTTGTGGACGCGTATCGTTTCACTGTGAAAAGGTTTTTAGGTCATAGTCTACCACGCTAGCCAAGTACGAATTAGAGGACTTCATATACCTCAAAGAACGATACGGAGAACTAAAGCGTGCAGGTTTCCTCACGACGTTTTCCTTAACCATGTATGTGGTTTTTAATTAATAAAAAGCATGTAACTTTGAAAAGTTACAGAATTTCAACCCAGACCACCGATGTGAAAAACTGAAATGAAAATCACTGAACCGTCACTGCTTTTTGGCCTGATCGAATAATTATCTAATAATAAAGTTAAGGATCTTATAACATAACAAATATGAGACCAGTAATATGAAATGAACCGGTATGAGACAATTAATAAGTACGTACTAAAAAGTAGTTTTAAAACTCAAATGATTAAGGAACTATTCAAAATGATTTAAACGTAGGAAGTTGCCGTAAATCGTTTTATAACTGGCGGCCACTAATTGCCGTAATTCGGGTCAGTATCAAGATAGTTCGGAGTTGGAGTTAAATTTCTTTCGAACAAAGCTTATGAGAAACGATCGAAAATTACACAAAATGTAGATAAAAATTAAATTGCAATCTGAATTCTACTTTAGTTCTAATTTTAAATTTTCGATTCTAACTAGAAATTGTAAAAGGTCATGAAAAAGAATACTTGAGAGAGAAAAAGATACGGACACCTTAAATAAAATAAAACAATATAAAAACAGCTAATATAAGCATGATAAAAGCACAAAGATGGAAATACGTATGGGGATCGAGGGAGGTCGCCCAAGGCAACTTTTTACAACGATTAATTACATTATGACGTATTTGAATTTGAATTCCTTAAATTTTTTGCTTAGCGATAAATAAACATGAACACCAGCTTTTATTAAAGCTTCACAAATTTATCTACCCGGCAACAGCTTGGACAACTTCAACGTAACATGTAGCCATCTCTCCAAATATTGTTGTATGATTCCAGCTAATCTTCTAACATGATTACTTGCGTGTATGCTCTGTCATATCGCATCGTAAATAAATATTGAAAAGAAATGTCACTTTTATAGCCGTATCAATTTATTAGTCGCAATAACTCTAACTAACTGTACGCGGTTAGGGTTGCCATAGTAAATTAATTAAATTACCGAATAAGGTGTAACGAAGGGATTTACTCATATGTTAATTTTGAACGCAATTTATTTATTTTTGTTGTTTTTAATAGTGAAAGGAAAGGCTCTAAATGTTGCAAATTTTAAATTACACAGCTAACACATCGTTCTGCTTCCAAAGAATAGAGAACCAAACGAAGTGTGAGAAAAAGAGGGACAAAGATATAGAAGATAATAAATGTGCCCACCTTTACATAAGTAACAATGAAAGGTTTGAATAGATATTAAACCGTATTTGCTTCGATGCATTGAGGCAGATTTTAAATTGCAATTCGCTTCGTCATAGCGTTGACAAGGCTTGTCGAAACTCCCATAGATAAGTAAGAACTGCTGTACAATCATCTGGATAAGTGCCAACCGAAGCAGCTACTGACCCCATCAGCTAATTGCATTAGGGGGTTCGAAGCTGCATTACCGCGGTACAAGTGCGCAGCTAAGTGCATGTAATAAAGCTTTGAAGTGGCTAGAAACATCGGATCACAATCGCACTAAGTATTTCCTCGGAGCTACGGTGTTTTAAAAGGTAGTGGCCCAGTGTTACATTTATTCAATTACTCCACGTCGAATGGACTAGTTGAATGGACTATTATTATTGACTGCCCCGTTGTGGTGAGTTATTCATTGACATCGATAGAACATTCGCAACCGTACCTGTCTACAATAATTACATTTAAAGTTAAAATGCACATATGTTTTATATATAAAAAATATAAATTTCGTCTTTTTCATTTATATGCATGTAGTAGGTACATGTTTATCAAATATCCATTTTGCGTCTAAATTCCCTACCGGAACTATGACACGTTAATCTTTAAGCTGTTTTCAACCGATTTATAAAATCGCGCGCATTGATAAAATCTCACCTGAATTCAAAAAACTTTTAAATTTTCTTCAAAATAAAATAGAAATATGTTTAACATTTTTTATCCTTTAACATCTTAATCGGAATCGCCTGAGAATCAACAAGTACCCACGTAAATACAGAGCGAGCTGGCTTCGGGGAACTGGAGAATTTAATTCAATAAATCGACTACCAATTTATATTAATAGAATAGAAACTGTTTATTGAATATTAGCAGCGCTCACAAATGAAATAGGATCGAACAAATATCAATATTTATGTCGTTGAATTTCCCGAACGGGAAAATGTTGGCAGCACTCAATTTAGCTTCCAACTCAACAACTACATAATATTCCATGTTGCTTGACTAACCCGACTGGGTTTAATTGTAAAAGGGATTTTGTTAGTCAACTTCACGATAGTAGCAGAACTGATGGAAATTATTATAATTATCTGTAGTAGAAAGTAGAAAGCTTTTTCCTTACGTGGTGATTAACCCGTCTTAATTTCGGTATAAGAGAAAGATACGTAACGTATTCACACAACTCCTTAACCGAACTATTTCCGATAACCGGTTCTGATAAATGAATATGCTTTAACGGAATACTTCAGTGCTTAAGTAACTTAGGCCGGTAAATGTACGCTACATTTAGCTGATTAGCGCCAACGCGAAGTGGAATAAATGCATTTCCATGCTTACAAGAAAACTAGATACGACCTGCATATTTCACGCTGGTTTTATATTATTATACCGTCACGCCAGGTCCCTCACGGGGTACGCAGAAAGCATCAATACAATATAAGTGCAATACAGTACAACAGAATACAATACAGTACAACAGAATACAATACAGTACAAAAGAGTACAATACAATCCAAAGAATACAATACAGTACAATAGATTCCGTTCACTCTACATCTATGTACCACTTACAAAGGGCAACGCGGTGCGTGGAATGTAGCGCATTTGCATTTCAGATTTAATGCCATTTAAACCGCAAAATATCGGTTCTGTGAGCAAATTTAAACGTTTTAGCTCCGTTCGCACCCGCCATATGTGGCAGACACGTAACAGCACAGACGCTAAACCAATACATGCATTATCTATATATGGGTATTATACTGTGGTATATTTGGAAGCGCGTGTTAGAGAAACATTTATGTGCAGACAAGCCAGCGCAGGCATCCTTGTTTCGTACGTTTAGTTATTATGTGAGTCTGTTTATGTGTTTGGATAAATTATGGTTGTATAATCGACTCATGTTAATTATAACTGAACTTGTTTTAGTCGAAGGTCTTAAAGATGACTTTTAAGTGTCAACTTAACCAAGTCAAGTAAGTCATAACACGGCCTATTCACCCTGGAACATTCTTAGTGTATCTCGATGAAGGTAGTGGCCGGAGAGACCGTGTCGAGAAATAAGACCTGAACAAAGTTCAAAGTATTTTAAAGGATTATTAGCTATTTATAAGGCCAAAAGAATTACTAGTGTTCATAAAAGTTTAAAACATGATTTTAATCGGGAGCTTAGCGCAGACGAAGTGGATACTTACGTAAGCCTTGAGAATATTTATAGAGAAGATTTTGCACGTGATAATATTTTTTATAATCGTATACAAAAAAAAAGTTTGCCTATAACCGTGTTAATCTGTCAAAATTTTGTATATGATTATAACATTTTTTATCTTATTCAATCCAATTAAGAGAAAAATATCATGGCAGTCGTATTGTAAAAATTGTATGCGATGCTGCTGGACCTACTAATTTGTCAAATTAGTCTAATTTGCGAAACTGCTGTCGTCGCCTCCGAGCCGCTCGCTTCGGGCCACGCGCCTACTGCTATATACACTTAGGTTGGTACCTACCGCTTTATATTGAAAGTGAATTTTGGCATCTGACGATCAGATATAATACCGAATTCAAATTCATTATTGTTCATAACATGATATTTGCACAGTAGTTTATGTTTATAATGTAAACACCCGCTAAAGGTTTTTTTAGATATTCCATCCCTAAATGGTTTAAATAGAGGTTGAAAGATTGTTTGAAATGCCGAACATTTTGAAGCCAGCACTACGAAAATGTTTTATGATTATATTATAAGATAATACAATTTTAACGTTTTATGATTATATTATAAGATAATACAATTTTAACGTTTTCGGAAAAACAATCCCTAAGGTGGGTAAATGGGTCGTTGTCGCAAGCAAAAACCGCTATTCTATGATTGTTTAATTATAATCTAAGTACCTATATGCTGTCGTCAATGAGACGGTAAAAGTCAAAACCAATGATTTTAAAAAAAGACAATCATCTTTATAGTGTTCCTTATTTAAAAGCACTGAGAAAAAGAAAATAGACAAACACAACACAGATGTCTTTGTAAAACAAGACACAGTTTCTAATACGAGACTAATTCTTTAATACATCGAACGTTTCTCAAAGCGAACACAAAGTTGCCTGTAACTGAAATAAAATGGCGTAGTTCTGCCTTTGTTCTCGGTTGCAGTGGAGACGCTGGCTCTCAGTTTCCTTTGTCGGTAACTGTTTAGAATCCAGTCAGACATTTTTCTAGTCAAGCAACTAGACAGGCCAAGCGTTGGCCCATGGGGCAGACACTCTCCGGAAAGGTCGTGTGCCTGTAGACTATTTATACTTTACCAAGCCTTGGTGATGGTGATAAATAGAAAGAGATAATTGGTACTTAGTGCTCTCTGCGTAACCCGGTAGGGACATGGCGTGATGGTACAATAATAAATAGGTAAACTTAGGGTAACGTAAGAAATAATGAAAAACCAGAAAAGACCTCACCAGAAAATAACGTAATCCTAATAGATAAATTTATTTGGAAGGTATTTTACGAAGGACTAAAAATATTTTAAAAGCTTTTCTTACTTTACGGCTAGCTGAAATTTTTTTCATTATCTCAACTAACTGGTCCTAGAAGGTAATGCTACCTCAGACCACGCCCATTCCATGTTCATCTATTTTAATGGGTTCCCGGGTGATCCAAGTTGATAGAATAACGTTTAACGGATGATTTAAACATAACCCTGGGTCTACCACGCCCCTTTCTTGTCATATTACCTTGACTTTCAGTTTTTACTCATTTTTATAACAAAGTTATTTATTTGTGAATTTGCTACATCAACAGAATGTGAAATAATATGTAGTAATTATGTTTTAAGACAACTCATACACCGCTCTTTGACATCCAAGTGAGTAGACCCTGCGCTATGAAGACCAGACAGAGTAATAATAAGAAATCACAACAACAACAGATATTTTAGGTCCAGCACAGATAAGTTATCGATGATTTACTTATAATATGTCAATCAGATTATATTATTCTTGAAAAACGATGTATGTAATATGAATCTATCTCTACGTTTTTTTTTTACTTTTATTGCATAAGTACCCAATTCACATTCCACTTTTGGTAAAGAATCTCTTTTCAGAATAAAAAGGCTTAATTAAAGGCAGTCTGCCACGCTGGCTGAATGCAGATTAGTAGAGTTCACATACTTCAAATTTAGAATGTGTAGATTCTCTTACAATGTTTCCATTCACCGTTATAGCGAGTGATATATTATTATAAAACCAAAAACGATATCTCAAACAATACTGTCTCTTGTAAACTCATATTGTTGAATCGTTTTCACCAATAATCCCAACGTTCATATCGAATTCATTCGAATTGTACTCTTATTGCATTTGTATTTCCGTTTGATATTGGTAGATTAAGTGCATTGTATTAAATTACTTTTTCGGTACAGAGTCGCTTAATACGGAAACAAGCCCTCAACGTGTACGTAATCCAATCCATTGTTTCCTCGAACTTGTGTTGTCATGCAACTGTTGATTCCGCACTGCGCGCTGCGGCTGCATGGCAACACTCATCGTGATCTTACTACGATATGCGATGATAGCGAGTGCAAATGTTACTATATGCTTTTTAAATTAAAATTATATAGTATTTAACAGCTATTTTAAATAATGTTCCTTCTTTATTATAATGTTACAATACTAGTAAATAACTAGAAAAGTTCCACGGATTTCGAATTACCTTTCCACGTTACTTCAAAAGTATCTTCAACATCAACATCACCTTTACCACAGTCACCGGTTTGTTGAGTATCTTGGATTCGTAACAATAAAAAATATAATCTAAACCTTTCGTAATCGGCTACCTGAGACCAATTATTGCCAAATAAAAATGAAAACTTAATTTTGTAACTCAAATAACAAGGAAATCGATTTTCCCAAATGCTACCTCATTAGAATATCGCAGTGACCGAAAACATACATAAAACAAAATCGTCATATATTTAATTGGAAAAGTAAAATGGACGGTCAAACAAATAGATAACAATTATACATGAAAGAGTCATTCGGGTAACTCAGTTATGTAACTAAAATGAACATTTCGAGACCATAAAATAATGGCACACCGTCGGAATTTTAGCGAAATATTTCAAGTTCTGGTCGACCGCAGCGGAATACCGACCGGTGAGTTTTCTTTGTTTTCTAATATTTGGCGGTTCACCCTTTACATTTTAGATAAAAGATAAATTGGGAACGTTTTCTGGTGTATATTAACACAATGCCACAGAAAGCCGAGCATTTAAAGGGTTCCCTTGCGACCCTTTTTATATCCTACTAGTCGATACGGATTTGAACACCGTTTTGAAAAAATGTATAGTTTTTTAGTGTTAGTATATTTGTTAAACTTTTTATCATGTGAAAAAGTACGGCTACTATACATACATACATTAAGTAAATAACGAATCGTACTTACTGTGTGTATAGTAAGTATATAATGTCTCAGATTGAAAATAGTAATTGCGAGCAAAGCCACAAAAAACGGGTAAAAATGAAAAAGATATAAACTAAAGATCGGACAATTATGACTGCGAAAGCTTATTCCACATTTGCGAGGTCACTATAAGGTTTTATGCTCATATTATCTTAATACAAAGCTATATGCGTAACGAGTTTATTTTAAAACACAGCAATATAACAACTACATATAAGTCTGTTCATATCGAGTGGCCATTGCAAGGTGCTCAAATTGGAAATTTATACAGGGTCGGGGATGGAATGGAAATCAGCGGCACAGGTGTTCCGATACCTTCGCGGGAATATTGAATTTTGCTACACTTGTTTAAGGCGACTGTTTTTTAATATAACAAGCGTAACTAAGTTATACTGTATATCATTGTTTTAGTAATAACATATGTCTCAACATACTCACGGCTATCCGATCCTAACGTAGGCAGATCCTGTACTATATTGACCAGACAACGGATAAACTTACATACTGTCTGATATTTATATAGCTAGTGGGTTGGGAATCGAACTCATGACCTCAGGTTCAGCAGTCAAGATCTCTAACCACAATAACGAGAAGCCAGTACACTTTTGTATTATTCACTTTGAACTTAAAGCTAATAAACAAGAAGACGGAGCACATGACAGATACCAAGCGATCGTTGTCGTTTAGGTATTTTCACCACAAAAAGAATAAACGGAATAATGCCTTTGGAGATAGATTCTTTTTGAGCCACGCCGTAACTTATATAAAAACGTTCTTAGAACGCCCCAGACAAGAATTTATATCTGTTTTTACATCATAACGCTTGCAATGGAAACGAAATATAACAAACAATAAGTAAAATACATTCAAAATCTTTTATCAAGTATTCATAATTAAAACTTGACATAAACGGGTGAAATAATCATTGGGTAGCACGTTCTTGGATGTGGGGTTCTCTCGCGCAAGCTTACACAATCTACCAGTAGGAAAAATAATATTTATTTCATGATGCATAGGAACTATAGGAACTGATATAGGAACGTATTCGTATTTACATATTCATATTGCAGTCGTATTCGATTTGGAAATCAATGCAGGCTGGAGGATGAAATGGAAATCAGTCCAAAAGGTTCTCGCCACTGCTGTAGCAATATTGCATTTAGTTTGTACTAGAAATCACAATGTAAGCTATTGATAGTTGATAGCATAAACTTCTATAATATATCGTAAAACTTGCACTAAAGATATAATAGGATATTGATATTTTATCAGCATTTTTCATTGAAGATCTTCTCTCTCTCTTATCTCTTCTTATATCAATTTAACTTAATTTAATCGGAAATAACTAAATTTAATCAGTCCTCTTGATGAAGTATATTGAAAGTCAGCATCCATTGAACTTAATATTCTGGTAAACTTGTCTGTGACTGGCATTATGACCTTTTTACACTATAGTAACTGCTATATTCGATGCTAAGAGGTAAAGGTCAATATAAAACCTGAGATACAAGTGAAATTGTATGAGAGCTCAGACTCAGAAGCGTCTTCCGTCTAAAAATTAAGATGAATTCTCATTACATATTGTTTATATTTAAGAGACCCTTACTGAAAAAGCTATACCTTGATTAAAATACGAGTAGATACGGTTATTCTTTTGCGTCTATTTTAGTCCCACTCTTACTCTCGTCTGTCTCTCTAGTCCTATTCTGGTCCTATACAATCTTAAGGACTCCTATTCAAGTCCTATACCGTTTTGTAAAGCTCAAATTCGGAGGATACTTATTTTGGTATAGCTAAAGTACTGTATATAAAATGCTGTACATAAAATTTTACACACACCATGTTTTAACATAAAATTTTCTTCCTGAACGCGTTGAACAAGACCCCTGCGCAGCAACGGGATTATCTTCCTTAAAGTCGGCGAGCTTAGGAGATATTAATTTAATTAAGTCAACTATACACAGTTAACCCGTCATTGTTTTCTCTAGAGGGTTAAGATTTGAAACTTTGTTGTCATTCGGCGAACCCAATAACTGAATACAAATCCCACAAGATGTTAGTTTAGTTTGAGATTATTAAAGGTCATTTCAAATTAACCCGTCTTCTGTGAAGGATGATATTAATTGATATCTATATCTATATAAATGCAGTCTTACAGTTATATAATAGTCGTGTTGAAGATGGTTCCATTGCATTTGATATCTTTGACTAATGCAAACAAGAAAGGAAGAAAAAAGAAAAAAATGAAAGGCCTTTCCTCCCTTAATGTCGGGACATCTAAATAGGGTGGCTGTTACTCGTAACATTCGAATAAATCGGTGGACAATATACAGATCCAGTTTTGAAGTCTTTAATTTTGTCCCAATTGTGGGTTGTGATGAGAAGTTGGATAATATAAGATGCAATTGATTCTAGGCAAGTATATTGTACCAGAGGAACCTAATGAGCTACGCTCTAACATAGCATGAGCCGGCTTTTACGACTATCCACCAAAAGTATCTGCCACCGTTTATCCAGTTACAGACAGACAAGTTGCCCAAAAAACAGGTGTGTTAAATAGAACATGTTTCCTTCAGCCAAATTAATTAAGTTAGGGGTTGAAAAAAGGGGTTGCGAGATGGACAGCCGCGCTGCATCTGAGCCCCGCTGACAATGATTTATGTCGTACCTTGGGGAAATATTGCTACAGCGCTACACACCCAAAAACTCACGGACTTAGCGCTTTATATTGGACGAGGTAGTCAATTCATCAGCTCTCCGCAGCTTAGGTATTTAGACTGTTACCGTATTGAAAGATCACTGACGAATATGCTTGAAAATCTTTATAATCTATCTTATTATAAAAATTTTCAATCAAATAATCAAATAACTAATCATATTTATTGGTACGTTCATTAATTTGAATTTGAATCAAAAATGTCCCATTTTGTAACATACCACTTTCAACGGTACCTTCATCATTTAAAACACTACAAATAAAATTTATAAATCGAAAAATGTCATTGTAAGCGACGGCCATTTTAATTACTTCGACCTCTTTTGTAGGGGGCTCGAATGAAAAAGGTCGAGACATTGTGACAGTAATAAGCTTTTTTACCTTTCAAAACTTATGATTAATGCCCTTGAAGCGAGCTGTAGCACGCTCGATCAATCTTGAGTGAGACGTTTGTTGAAAACAGCGCCGATAGCGGGGAATGTTGAGCTAGGTTTTATTGGACTTACGTGTCTTGAGTCTCTGATTGGATCAACTTAGCAAAAAATGTTCTAAATCACATTACACGCATAAGAGTTTACGACAAGCGTTTAAGAGCAATACTTTCTCCTTCTACATCATCATTGATAACAGAACTAAACGGTATGTTGGATAAAATTAAGTGATTAATTCTTATTACAGTTGGTGACATAATTAGTCGAATATTAGGAATCTAGTTCAACTGTACTTTTGACTAGTCTGTTTAGTTGACTAGAAAGTAAAATTACGTATGTAAAAAATTTATGGGTTATAATTTTTTTTTTTATAATTCATCCCAGCAGGCAGGCAGTCGGACCACCTGATGGTAAGTGGTCACCGTCGCCTATGGACACTTTCAACTTCCGAGGAGTCGCCAGTGCGCTGCCGGCTTTCGAGGAGACCTCTTTTTACGCCTTTCTTGAAGAGCCCCATGTCATAGCGCCCCGGGAATGCCTCAGAAGGAGGTTCATTCCACATCTTATAGGTGCGCGGGAAAAAGGAGCGTGCGAACTGAACCGTGGAAGACCGCCACGAGTCGGTAAAATAAAAAAAAGTGAAATTTTCTATATGTAGAAATAAAATGTCCATGTAAAAGAGCACAGGCTTTGTCTAGCTTATATTTTTATTACATCCAGACATTGAACACAGCAAGGAAAGTAATTTTTAGTTTCTTTCTAACCTTCGAATTTCAGCAGGTCATTGCCCTACTGTTGAATCTAGTCCCGCTGTCGTTACACTATTCCGTTTATGTCCGCCTGTCCTTTATGGAACCTGACAACGAGATTACGTGGAGCTCTGGAAATGACATTTTACTTGTATTTTACTTTTATAATATATTTCACTTCTATATTATCAAATTTGAATATAAATATGTATCGAAAAATAAAATTGGGATTCTTCAATCGTACGGAGTTACGCGGTAATTGTATTATAAAAGTATGTGTTTTTTTAAGAAAGGCTCTAAAACAGCTCTCGTTCAAAGCCTACGACGCATTAGCGACAACTCGGATGTCGCAGCAGGATGTCGGTAGGCTGGTTAAAAAAAACGATGTTAATTTTAAACGTAATTCGTTTTTATTCGCACTATTTGAACGTGGAGTGCATTTTATAAACAAACGGGCGTGCTATCGACATTGGATGCGTGTGAAGTATCTTAACGTCTACGTACTGGAGAGAGGAACGTGCTTGGAAAAACTATGTCGTTAAATGTTAAGAGAGCCTTTTTATATTTATGTATGCGGTTCTATCACCAGTCTATTGTGCCGCATTTAGAAATATGCATGTGGAAGGTCTTAGACGTTATTATGCAAACGGTTAGCAGTTTTATTAGAGTTGAACTAGTGTGATATAAACATAAAAATGAGGGCGTAATGAAATATGAATGTGATTAGAAGATGGTATAGTGGTCTAGGTTCAAATCCCGGCACGCGCCTCTGTTTTTACAATGCTACCTGCATTTTATAATTTATGATTTAAATATCATTAAAGTAAAGGAAAACATCGTTAAGAAATCTCCACGCTTTTGAATATGTCTCAAAGTGTATAATGTTCGCCGAGGTGTATAAAGTCCGGTAATCTGCGCTTGGCCAGCGTGGTATAACAAGTGTTTAAAAATAATTAAATTTATTAATTAAAATAATAATATCATGGGAAAAATTATAGTACCTACTAATAACGATTTTCTAAACTAATTTACTAAGCTGAGTCAGAGTTGGTGGATTCGAATTTTCGTCATTATCATTTTCCTCGGTCGTATTTATTGCGACCAATTCAAAAAATCAATAAATTAACACGTCAATCATTTTATCGAAATTGAATGAAAAACTAGAACATTTCGAACGCGTTTCATGTAAAAAATACCATGTTGGAAATATGGAAGTGTACTTTATACAAAATAATAGCGGTACCTACACGAGTTAGGAATTTGACCGGTACGTCATATGAATTTTTAAACTCTTTTCTATATACACGCCATGTTCCTGTCTATTATGTTACATGCCTAAGTTATTCACGAGTTATTTAAACATTTTCATCCGCTAACAAGTCAAAAGCGAAGCGTTAAAAAGGAAAAATTTATTAAGTTGTTAGTTGTATTATTACCTAGTATAACAATAACTTATATTATATTAGTATATTGATACTATATTTAGTGTTTTATTAACTTTTTTATCGGTATCAGATTAACGTTACTATAGGATAAGATAAGTAAAAAAAGATAAATGATGCGAATAAGATTTTTCAAATCTGGTAATTTAAGCCTATAAAGCCTTAGTACTTCTGCCTATTTGCGTCTCACCTTTACACTAATTATTGCTGCAAATCAGTCAATTTTGCTTTATAATTTATTCTATGACAAAACTGTGTACCTAAGGGGGTAGACAAAAAACTTATACGATGATAATTATACATTTTTAGAGTGTAAATTTTCAAAAATTTCAGTCCAAGCACGCCATACGTATAGTGAATTAGCATGTCTTGTTATTTTAAATGTGTCTTATATCAAAACAATAGTGGAAAGTCCCCAGAGGAATCATTTGAAGTCTGTTTACAGAAACCCTCGTTGAGTGCAGAGGGATATTATCATATTTACCTAAAAAACACAACGCGAATATCAATGTGAGAACGTCGAATAAAACGAGATTACATCCCTTACATACAAACAGATGCGTTGTTCTGAATAAGAATTTAATATCGGAGATCGGTGATATTGCGCCGATGAAATATTCTACTGCGAGTTTCAACGTAAATTTGATCAATTTCACCGGTACCTACCGTCGCTGTATTTTATGTTACGGGTACCATATACCTATCAGTAGTATAAATACGTAACATCACGCCTGTAATCCCCTAAGGGGTAGGCAGAGGAGTGTAGTATACCCCCTCATTTCACCAGTTACGTTTTAAGTCCCACAATGGAATAGGTGGTGACCCTATTGCCATGCACCGGGCACACATCCAGACTCTGAGTCACTACTAGGAATTCTAAATTATAAAAATCCAACAGCACCCAACCCGGGATTTGAACCCAGGACCTCCCGCTCGGCAGCCGCGCTAGCAACCGCCCGACCAACGAGGCGGTCAGTAGTATAAATATGAATAAAAAACCTAAGAACAATACAGTAATAACTTTTTTCACGTGGTGTACCTACCTACAATGTTTTGACAGATATTTTCTAAGAGATCTGCCTTTTTACGCCCTACCGCAGAGATAGAAATTACATTTGTCTTTTCTATTTTTGATAGAAAATCAATTCTTTATCAATACAAGACGAAGGCGATGGCAATGTAAATATTTTCGAACAAAAATTTGACATTGCCGCCAATTCCAACTTGAACAAACGATACATCGTCGATCTGAGTATCCCGCGTTGCGTTCGAATATGAATATCCCTTTGTTCGCTTAGAAATATCGACAGAAACTGAGAAAGCGAAACGAGATGGATTTCTCAAAGGGAACCGCTTGACATGCCTCATCGTGTTACTGCACCGTATACTTTACCACAGCCTTTGTATATTTAGCTTGCGTTTGTTCAACTTATTGTGATATTGCCGAACATTTGACGTGATGTAAGTAATACATGCACGGGTATATGATAATATGTGTATGTACACTCATATATAAAAATAGCTATTGGTGTGTTCGAGATCAATAGACTGAACTGCGTAATAATCCATATTGATATTAATGCGATAGTGTGTTTGTTTCTTCTTCTTTCACGTCAAAATAGGGATTGGTGAGTTTTTGCTATGGAGGTAGATGAAGGGCCGACGAGAGACATAGGCTACTTCTTCCTCCACCCATGATACCAAGTACATCTCCACACTTTCAAATATAAGATTAAGAAAGTCTTTTTACGAATGATAAATAGTCCAGATGATTAAGTATAGGGATACAACCCTAGTAACTCAGTGCATATATTCAATTCGAAACAAGCGCATTGTAAGCTGTTAGAGATATATTTCAGACTTGGTGCGACGTGGAAAAATGATGCAGCCGAGCGGTTAGGGTTGCCACGAATTCAGGTTTTGCCGGATATTTTCCAATGTATGGGGTCGAGTTTTATAACAATTCATTTGTACCCTGTAAACCGATGAGGAACTTAAGAATAGATTCCTTACAATTTATCGTAGTAACGGGCTTCACATCAGTTTATCCTCGACTATGATTTTTTACAAATACACTAAGTAGCAAATATGTAGGCAACATTCACAACTGACAGCTCACCAACGCTTCGTATATTCTGAAGACCAAGGAAGTCGCCTTTACTAAACATCAGTGGACTGACAACTACGCACGAAATATTTTAATAACAACTGCTTCATGGCCGACTTAGACGACGGCATGACGCGGCCTGAAACCAGCGCGATCCTTTTGCTTGGTATTTTCATGCGCAATGGATTCTGTGCTATTGTTTTTTAGTTATAAAAGGTTGACATCTTAATTAATTCTATTAAAAAAACGTACTGTTGTGGGATAAAAGTAATGAAAATTACACAAAGACAAAGACAAAGACGTTTATTTGCGCAAATATGGGTACATTAAAGATGTTACAGGTTTATTAGTTCAAGCCATATTTTGCCTTTTACAGCTTACAAATAGAAGTTAAAGTACAATATACAAAATAGAGTAAAGAAAGTAATTTAATAAAGAAGAAGTTAGAAGAAATAAAGCGGTAATTGTTACACTGCGGGTGGAAGAATTTGGCCGAAATAATTGGGACTGAAAGGCGACAGTGCGGTGCGCTTTATCGCATACGCATTGAATCACCTACATAATCTTTATATATATAATTCTTCAGTGCGTGTGTATGTCACTGAACTCCTTCTAAACGACGGGACCGATTTTGATGAAATTTTTCGTGTTTGTTCAAGGGGACTCGAGAATGGTTTGGATTCACAATTTGGTCCACGGGAAAATGTTTTTTTTTAAATTAATTTCTGAATAGTTGTTGATTTTAGAATGTTTCACATTAGATCCGACAGACAGCGCTTCTATCGCAGTGTCAAATACTAATTAGCTGTCAAACATAATATGACGTACGTCCCGTCGAATAAGATTAAAATCAATTCAGACTGGTGTAACTAAACTATTTTTTTATTGTGAGGCTGAACGAAGTTCGCCGGGACAGCTTGTGTTATATAAAACATTTAAAAATGTATAAGATGTTCAGTTAAAAGCAATCCGGTGTAAGCTCGCGTCAGGTATGCCCTCAATATCGCCAATCAACAGATAAGGCACGGCGCAACCCGCAGCGAACCTTACACTTCATTTACTTCGATCCTATAAAACACGGGAGCTTAAACTGGAAATGGATAAGGCACATTATTTGTACAGACTTCGACAAGGACCCGTAATAGGACTGTTAGGGACAGACACTACAGTTAGTAGTCGTTCTTAATAAGATATTATCAGTTCAGTTAATTTGTTACAAATTGATATTAGTCAGTGTCGACAAAAACAAATCCAAAGTCATAATAGCAACTATGATGTTATATTTCCTTTTTTTCAGTCCAACGTAATATAGGCTTTACACTAAATGGTCACGGTAAAACGCTCTTGCTTTTCGTCGTCGATCGTTCTTTTAATCTAAATTATATTTGTACTAGCTTTTGCCCGCGACTCCGTCCCCGTGAATTAGTAACCTTGGGCGGCATTTAATTCTTTTAGGATACTTTTATTGGCAATTATTTACGACATCACATTAGAAATTCCAAAATTAACAGTATTTCTCTACTATATAATGGATGTTATTATACATATAAACCTTCTTCTTGAATCACTCTATCTATTAAAAAAAACCGCGTCCAAATCCGTTGCGTAGTTTTAAAGATCTAAGCATACATAGGGACAGACAGCGGAAAGCGACTTTGTTATATACTATGTAGTGATATTGTTGTAATAAAATGCCGCATCCCTTGTTTCTTCATATTCAACACCTGAGATATGAAGATGCGAGCCATCCGATCCACTCTGCGGACGCCTTGTTCAGCGCGAGATTGTGCGCCGCTAATTACCCTGCAACCGAGCAGCCGACGACGTTATTTCAAGCGTATGTACTATATATGTATATATATATATATATATATATATATATATATATATATATATATTCCACCCTTTTATTGGTCTACTGCTGGACCGAGTCTCCTCTCATAGTGAGAGGGATTTAAGTCATAGTCTACTACTGGCCAAGTGCGGATTGGTACACTTCACACACCTCAGAAAATATTATATGCTTTATAACATATCTGAAGTGTGTGAAAACTGGGGACAGTTTAGTTCAATAATATAATATTTCTTAGTTAATAATGAAATTTTTGTTTTAGAAAGAAATCTGTCATTTTCATTTTAATTGATTAATTATTCGTCGATTTCAATGTTACTTTTTTGTTTTGTTTATTTGTGAATTTTGGATTGTTTCGTTTGTGACTTATTTCCAATTAATTCCTATGAATAAATATTTCGTTTCATTCTTTCTTCCATTGCCATGCATTTCCCTATTTAATACTGAATACCAGCTGCGCGATAAAAACACATCACAAAAACAAATGACCAAGCACAATCTAAAGCGCCGCCCGAGTGGGGCTCTTCGCAAATAATATTTCATCCCCCATACGATTAATGTTCATGACAATTTCACGCTACTTCCCGTTGAAAGCTTTTAATTCCGAAAATTAAAAAAGGAATCGACAAGTTCATTCACCTTTGATATCGAAGCTAAAATAAAATCCGTTGAAATATCGTAGATTTTGTTAGCGTTGAATAGCAGTCGACCCCATTGTGATCGTTGAGTAATAATGCTTCAACTTAGTCAAAAGCCTTAAAGGTCGTTAATAAACATATGAGAGCCAGTGGTCTATTTTTTATTGTATAGCCTGAGACGCAAACAAGCCCTCTGATAGTAAGAGGTCACGATCGTTGCCGACCTTCAAGGGATATTTTATAAAACTGTAGTCCTCAACTCCGAGAGATACTTCCAACGAGATTTATGCCCAGCAGTGGAATGAAAAAAAGGTTCTATTGAACCGAGTGAACCAGTAGAACGAGTGTTCCATTTTGTTCTGGTCCAATAAAACATCGGTACGACAATCCCGCGGACAAGT
>DWDX01001771.1:0-17245 GCA_018245675.1 Agara michaeli | reverse complement strand
AATTTCCTAGGATACTTTTAGTTTCTATAACATTCTATTACTAATCCATCAACCTCAACCGCAAAAGCCCTCTCATTATGAGAGGAGACCCGGTCAAGCAGTGGACCAATAAAAGGGCCGAAAATATATAAAATATTGATCAATTATAACTCGCCTTTGTCAAATAGCTTATAAAATAGAGTAACCAATAATTTAATACGAGCCAAGAGTCTGATTGGAATATGTTAATAATGACTTTATTTTATTGAAACATAAAACGGAACTCAATTCGTCTGATTAACGAATAATGAACCTGCTATTTCGGTAGAGATGTTAGTGCCACGTAGTTAAATTTATAATCACCCTCGCATAACTGAAGTTCTAATTGAGGTCAATTATAAATGCCTTGAAACCCCCGAGGAGCGAGTAAAAATTTTACGCGTGACAGTTTCTCTGCCTGTTTAGCTACATCCTTCTGATATTAGAGCATTTACCTAGTTAAAATAACAGGACTTGTAATGTTTATTTATTTATTCTTTAGGTTTAAAGGTTTATTGTTTTAACAAAGGGCGGACTTAATGCCAAGTGGCATTTTATGTCAGTCAACCCAGTCAATGTTATTTAACGGTTACTTGGTTTTTGAAATATTGAGCTGTTGAATAAAGAAAAATAAAACATTTTAAATTGTATCTACATCTGAAGAATGTATTTATCGCTACATAGGTAACATTGTAGCATTAAGTGTCATACTTAATACCAGTATATTGAACTATGATTTTTGTATATGTCTCTAATCTATAAATCTATAAAAGTTAGAAAAAAACTAATACAGAAGAGAGGTATCTCTGAACCGACTATTTCTATTGGAGAATTTGTATGAAGCCGTTCTCTGCCTTGTTCCAACTTTGTTCCAGCTTGATCGAAATACAGGTAATCCCGATTGGATACGAAATCGGGCCCGGATTGGATTTCACCAAGATCCAGTACCTACTTTATTTAACTTTAAACCACAATAATAATATACTGACGTATAAGTGACGTAACCACAGCGACGTAACTGTACGGATATATCTGTTACGCAAAACATTTATTCAATACAAAATGTTAACAAAACACAGTTTAAACTAGCCTGCACGATTAATGTTTGGCTAAAATATAATTAGTCTCTTGTTGACGTGTATATTTTTAAAATTCGTAGAAGTTTATAATATATTTTTCCAGTACGACATAGATGAGAGTACCTATATTTATAAGGATTTCGAAATAAAAATCTTAAACATAATAAAGTTCGCTCAAAGTACGATAAAGATTGAGGTATCATTACTTCTTTGTCGATCTGTTCAATTAATTGGTAGGTCAAAAAGTCTATTGTTTCGTATTGCTTTAGTACCGGTAACAAAAAAAAATTGGTATGTATATTAAGGTTAATGCAGTAAATGTCTTCGCAGTAAAAAAACCATTGATTCTAATGACAATTAAGTGTTAATATAGAGTCTCGGGAGATAAGATTGTATCGTGAAAGAAACCTTCCCTTTTCTGTTTTGGTTTGCGCTTGTGTACGCGTGCGGATATGAAAACATTTATACGGCAATTACTATAGCGATTACTTTGTTTTCGTATTGTCACTTTGTATTTGGGTTGTAATAGGAAAAGCGCGTGACTGGCATAGGTACGGACACATTTGTGAAAATGTAGGTAGGTACCGACCTTTTCTGGAAAGGTTCGGGTTTGTTATTTCATATTAACAAATTAGTTGGCAGACAAACAAAATGTTGCCAACATAAATGTTTGTTTTTCTGAAAGCTTTTGCTAATTTATAAGTTTGTCAAATTTCACAATAATGAACGAGAAATATAATATTGAAATAACTTTGCTGTTATAATAAGCACATATGATATAATAATAACATTTTGTGATATGATAACCAATGATATAGTATGTAAATGATAATAAAATGTAACGTAATGTACGAGGTGCTGAATTTTATGGGAGATAATAAGTATGTACTCGATAGGCACCACTTTTAAGAGTACCTTTTACTCTTTGCTACTGAAACATGCTGTAACTAATGCCTGTAAATTTCATGTCAAAACACCAATTGGATTAGCAGTCTATGGCACGCTGATGAGTTTTTGTGTGAGTATTTCGGCTTTAAATAAAAAATCCCGTCTAAAAGGGAATCACTCAAGTGAAAATGTCCGATAAGCGATAACGGTTCTCTCGTCATCTACAATTGATTTTCCATTTGTTTTTACTGTTCAAATGTTTTTCATCTACTCTCAGAGGAAACACTTCAAATTTCCAGAGAAAGCTTTCATTCTACTGCCAAGTAATCAAATATCACATGTATAATGCCGATGACCGTTAAATGACCTCTCCTGTAAATGAATTTTTTTGTATTTGAAAGTTATGATTGCAATTCTTTTTAAGCTTATTGCTGAGATGAAAGCTGTTCCAGCATTAACGACATTAAAATATGATATTATATATGATATTTTGTTTAATAGAGGCCTTTACATTTTTGGTTCTAAATACTCGTATAACAACACGGCGGTATATTTATTGAAAGATATGTTTCACTGATACGTTTACTATTTATAGCATTTTACACGTAACAATTTGACAACCCTATTACTCTCTAGCTAAATTCAAATTTTGATAAGCGAATTAAGGCGAAACGGGACAGCAATTGAAAACTTTAATACAATTTGAAACTTTAGCAATAACTGCTATGTAAGTCGCTATAACTTGTGGGTACAATTCGTTACAGTTAACGAGGATAATGAGAGTATAAGTTAAGCTTCGCTTCTAATCTTAGCTTAAGTAATTGTTTTAGATGACATAAAAACGGAAAAGTCCAAGCGGGACTATATTACTTTGTACGTAATATTTTTTTTGTAGCTACTACCAGTGGTGCTGTTTTATTTTGAAATTTTATTTGGTAAAAGTACAAGTTTATAGCCGTTACTTTCTAAATTCAATTGGGTAGTTGACTTTTTTGTGTTAACATGACCTAGAATGATATTTAGCTAAAGAAAAGGAAAAATTAAAATTCCTGACCAAAATGGTCATGACAGGCAAAGCAGACAAAAAATCGTCTGTAAGTGACAAAGCCTGTCGGTGTTGTGAAATTAAGCAAATCATTCTTTAAGAACGTTTAAAAGCTTGGATAATGTGAAACGGACCCATAACGCTTATAACACTGTAGTGTTGTAGCAAAGATCTCTGCGAAAATAATGTCAAAAATGACATTTATAACTACAATATCGCAGCTAGGGATTTTACCAATAGTATTCAGAACAATAAAAGTTCGACATGTGCCATAAATTTGATGAAATGAAAAACTAAAATTGAACTGCCCCAGCACACGCGGCGCGAGTACATGTGCCGGACGCCCGAGGATTTGGCAACCGATACACGGTTGTGCACTTAGCGCGCCGCCTGTGGCCACCGGCCCTTATATATTAGCCGGCTACACCCTCTTTTGTCCATTATGGAGTCATGGAAAGTATAAGCTATATTGAGTTTCGGTTTGAAAAGTTTCGATGTGTTATTTCCTAACATTGTGTAGGGTTTTAATTCTGTTTTTGGTTTAATCTCTATAGCATACGCTTTTGTTAATTGGATTTTCGATCTTAAACAACAATCATTGATTTCTCGACATGAGAACTGACCTTGATAGACTTATGTAGCATTGAAGTTTGTTTACTACGTGTTTAAAATCGGACCATAGCAGTGTCAGAACTGCTGCTTCGTTTCAAAGATAGGAACAATGCTTGTGTTTTCACATCAGCGCAAACACAAGGTCGATTGATTCCTATACAGAGTCTATTGCGGCTTTCAGGCTGGAATGATTGGAAGGTAGCGTACCGATACGGGAGTAGAAGATGATTTTACTAAATTTTCGAAGCACGTCATAAAATGAAATGCAAATGAGATCGTCGAATTCAATTAGCAGTTTTAAAATCGAATCACGAAGCTCGCATCCTTTAAAAATGCATATCAAACGATACACGAGTAAATATTGCCTAGTAGAAATAGTTTATTATAAAATGTTTTTAAAAAGATTTCATCTTACCTTTTCATTTTTATATCGTGACCCAGTTTGTAGATGGTGCTCGTACATATAAAACGTGGAACTGATATAATTACAAAACAGTAATCTAAAAGAGCCTCATTCAAAAGTGCTAGATACTGTGCTTTAGTTGGGACTCTCAATGTTAATGATCGGAAGTTCGCTTTCATAAAATAAAATACTAGAGGCAATGATCCTATTAATATTGAAAGTGGTTCATTAGCGCGTCCATTTAATACTTTGCCGATAATTACGCAACAGATTCCATCAAAGGGCTTAGAAAGCCCACTTCAAGTTTGAATAGATTTTTAAGATGATTTATTACACACTTTTCACTGTGGTTTCAATAGTAGAGTATCACCGTAGTAACCTCTTATGTACCTTCCCTCTCACTATGAGAGGAGATCCGGTCCAGCAGTGGACCAACAAAAGGAAAAAAAAAACCTCTTATGTATAGTTATAAAACCTCTTATAGTTACTTGTCTTTCATACAATTTTTGTAATATCGTGTACCAATTGGAACTTTGAAAAAAATAGGTATATAATTTTTGCTGATGACCAAATATGAGATAATCCAATACCGTTATACATGTAAACAAAACACAAATGCAATATACAATGAAACAAAAGTACCTATTAATAAGTACAATTTGTATTTCTTCACCACAACCTCAAACCGCATTCCTTATGTATGAAGTAATTGTAACGAATGTAAAATGCTCAACACATTGTCTGTACGAATTTGACTTTAAAAGAACAATGTTCATATGATGGTAATTTAATCGTGCGTACGTGACGAACACGGACAAGGAACATTTATGAACGCGCTCGTGTAAAATATAGATTTTTGACTGAAACGGCAACAAAATTTCAAACAACCGTTCAAAGTTGCGAACTGGGGCCAACCATTAAATGTTTCGAAAATTGCTATAGACTTTTATGATGCTCTCAGAACGTCACTGTCGAGAGCTGAAAACCACATATTTAGCAACTTTGTAAAGTTATATTTCAATAGGATGCTTAAAGTGGAATTTCCAGAAAATGTTTGCCCATAAATGTATGCGTGTACAAGTACCTACATGCGAGTGGAAGTTTCGCGTTTTATCACATAACCACGTTTAACTCATATTGTCTGTTTGTTACATCTAATAGAACGGGAAACTTTACTGTATTTCATCTAGTGGGTTGTTCATTAAAAATATGTATATATGCAGTAAGGTAAATTATTATGCGTAATGTAAAGAGTGCTACAATACAGTCACATTGTAATATTTTTTTAAGTATACGCTGAATCGGAATAGGCTGTGTAATGGCAATTATTTACGGTTCCGGTGCCACAGCATTCAGTGAATATATGAACAACAAAAATATGATAAACAAAATACTTACTGACTTCTACAATGTGTCTACTAATGTCTACACAAAGGAAATAGTTGAACGAGAAAAGGATTGACGTCGCCGTAGCGTCGTAAATAATTCTGCGTGTCAGTCTCAGAGTTGATATGTATCAGTTGTTTATCAGTTGCCATATTCCTATGCTTTTTTGTAATTCCAACACGTCGGGGACGCACAGTGTTTCTGCTTTGTACCAACGGCCCCTGTTATTTGAATATGTATGAGGCACGACCGCGCAGAGTTCGTGCCACTCGCCTATATGAAAATGTGATGTTCCGATAAATTGTCAAAAGGGTTGATCGAAATTGGAAAATGGATGCCGAAACGTGGGTGTAAAATAAAATGAAATGCTTAACTACTGCTGGTGGGGACTACATCTTTCTTAATACTTCTCGGATGTCTCTATTTACCTCTGCCGGAGCTATAATAAATGCCGTTATGAAATATTAACATTGCTTGAAGAAGCGCGAGTAGCCTTGATGTGCTTGCAGATTACAATAGGTCTGTAAAATTAAGCAATGCCTAGCGTTTCCGGCACTTGGATGGGTGGGGACAGCTAGTGGAAAATTTCCACGAGTGTTTTCGCTCTTTGGAGAACACGTGAAGCAAGGATCTGGCGGTTACGGTTGGATAACAGTCATAAACAATTACATCCTTAACATCCTAAGCAAGAATTGGTCGCTAACCCGTATACGCACCAGCTCGCGCTGGAGCTGCGTGGTGGAGCCAGCCTTCTGATTTAACCGAGAGATATGCGCCAACCATTGTTAGACGTATTGATCTTTAAATAGTGTAAAGGAACACATTTATATTTTTTATCAATGATTACATTGTAAGCTTGTAAAAACTGTATATTTGAAAGAAAGACGTTTAAGTTTTTTTAGAATTCGTTTCAATATTATTTTAAACTGATAGTACACAGAAAACAGAACCAATTAGTAATTTTTAGGTTCAATTTTTTTTTATATTATCACGTAATACCTGTAAAACTCGTATGTAACCCTTAGGCATAGTACCTACCGACGAGTATTTTAAGTAGATATCGGTTTTATAATTATTCATTTAAATTAACATATTTTACAATTAAAAAATTTGCCCTGCATTGCGAGATTTCAACTGCAAACGAATACACAAGTGCATTTCTGTGAAATATTAAAAACTTAAAGGCGCTCTTAAGGAACAGTTTCTACGGTATTTCATTGAAATAACACTTAATTGGGATGCTGCAAATAAAACGGAATGAATAACTGGCAAAGTTAGCAATTTGGTGTGTATCACAATTGCAAAAGTTTATGCTAATATACTTGGACAATTTCGGCTGGACTTCTTTACTGCATGTAATTGTCTGCAAAATGTAAGTGTTTGCAATAAACCGAACATAATAAATTATATACATGTGTATGTTATAAAATGTTTTGTATGGTACAGAGTATTATATAGAGAGCATTATATGGTGTACCTAAAACAAAGTGGGTAAGTATGTAGCGGGGGACAGGTGTGCGGAGTCAATCCTCTTTCGCTACGTGAAGCTTTTCGACCCCACTAAACCCCTTTTAAGTAACATGACTTTTAACTTTGTGACCCATCTTTGCTTTAAAGCCAAAGGTTATCAGATTTAAGTATGCTGAACTGTTGATCTATAAGCCGGGATTAAAATAGGTCACTGGTTTAACTAATTGTACAGTTTGTAAACTGTTTATATTGTTACTAAATACTGAAAACCTCATGTGTTTTTACGATTATAGAAACTAAACAAGAGCTGATAAGCAGGCTAATTAAATGGCTTATTATTTAATATGCGCATAATAATTTAATGTCCTTTCTTATCTTCAAGGACCGGAAGATAAACCTTGAATGTTAGGGAACAATACACTTTACAAAAACAATGTAAATGTTTATTGTTGGAGTAACAATATTAAATAAAATAGCAACAATGTTTGTTAAGCATTAGGTTGGTAATAGTTTCTGTAAAACCGACGATTCTCATTCTGACAGGAGACCAGTGTGTATCAGTTGAACAAAAAATGAGTTAACGGTAACTCAATTCCTTTCTCAATAAAGTTGATAAGTACTTTTATACAATTTCAGTAAGTTTTCAAGTGATGGCTGTAGAACGTTGAAGAATGTATTTTTAACTATACTACGCCGTTGATTGATTAAAATGATCGGCGCACACATACCCACATACCCAATCACGATGTATACGTTTCCTGTGTGTAAAGCAGGGAGGAGTCTGAAGAACTACCCGCTCGGGCAGTTCAAATACGATAAATAAGGTCATAAAATAATTTTCGAATTGTACGTAATGTTTGTTTTTCTACTGTCAAAGATAACATAAGTCAGATGTTTTCGATCATTAGTACCTTCGCTGGAGCATTCATACATTGTTACAGGTATATATTAAATTTGGTATCGAATTACTATCGACTACATCTACGAGATATATTACGAACGTACATATTTTGTGACGAGGGCGCAGGTATCAGGCGTTTTAATGATTGTATCGGTAATCATTCTTGAATATTTCATTTAGAAAGCTGTTAAAATATAGTTAAAACCCACTGAACAAGTACGAAACATCACTATTTGTTTTATAACGATAATAGAATTATGAGGACGATATTTACACACAATTATGGAAAACTGACTTAAAGCCAACAATGAATAATCAATTTATACTCTGAACTATTAAAAATGTCAATTTTTTGCCACTGACAGTAAAAGAACAGTTAAAAAGCTTGTGTATTGCAAAATGCTCTAGAATCTGTTAAATGAGATTGCTACGTCATTGTACGTTTAAGAGCAATCTATAGTATTGAGAGATAATAAGATTTCTTGTGGGGTGTATTTTGAGGGAGGGTCAAACAAACTCCTGCAAAGATGTTCCAGGTTTAATGTCATTATGAGGAACAAAGGACCGTTCGAGTGGCGGAAATTTAATTCACCGTCACGCCCACACTAATTACGTTTCATTTTACTTGCCACATTTTATTGTTTTACGAATAACTAATGTTTTCGCCATTGTTCCTTACGTTTTTCATTAAACTTATGAATACTAAAGTGTAACAACTAAAGCAAAACAATTATTTTTGCCTATAAACTCTTACCTCGGTTGTCATAAAATTTATCCTAGAGACAGTTACAATAGAATAGTTTAAATAAAAGAGACCAACGATTGAAGTGGCTAAGGAGCTTGTAAGCAGCGCAAAAATCTATCTAGGTAAATAGATATTGGGACGGCTTCAGACTGAAACCAGCTCAATTCAACTGCTACGTCAACAAACATAATTCTCGGATCTGTGGAGCACAAAATCCACGTGCCCTACAAGAATCTCCAGTACATCTTCAAAAAGTGGCAATTTGTTGTTCCGTGATGGAAAAGGGGATAGTTGGTCAGAATTTTTTGAAAATGATGAATCGATCTCGTCGCTATCAATTCTGACTGTAACGCGGCATATTTGCTGTTTTTGACAAGGTCAGGATCGAATCGACGTATCTGAGCCATCGTTCTACGAAATTGACGAAACAATGACATTACAGCAAACGAAGTTCCGGGTCGAGTCATATCTTATTTTTAAAAAACCAAAACCGACAGCGTTGGTGTTGCGATTTACCTTGTTTTGATTTATCTTCTTTGCCGGGATATTTTAAAAGTGAGGCAACAATCTGGTGTAAGTTAAATTGAGATTTTAAACAAGAAATATACGATAAATTCGGAAAATTCAGTGACCTTATTCTAAATGTTGTCAAAAATTTCATTGAAAATAATGTAATGGTCAGCAGAGTTCAAGTTGAATTTAAGTGATATTTTCTTTACTAGTCAAATGTTGATACATATTTATGTTTTATTCTTTACTGAAAATACATTAGTAAATCGAAATAATAATATACGTCCCTATTTTTAATATTCAAATATTTCTTGAGACAACTTATATTTAAGTTTAGAAATATCTCGATAAGCCATAAAAATTACTTAGTGAGTAATAAATAACACTGGTTTTATAATAAATAAAGGCAGCACTGAAATTCTGCCAATATGCCGACGAGGGGAGAGAGTATAAGCAATAAGAGACAGCCGCGTAAGTCCCACTTAAGCCCTTTGGTCGGCGCACGCATCCACCCGCATTACTTCTAATTGTGATTTAATGGCCTTCCCTAGATCCGTTTAACCTTAAAAATAGAAGGTTATTTTGTGAAAAAACATGTTTTATTTCGCTGGATATTTCATGTGGGTTTTAGATGAAATGGTTACTTGTTTCTAAAAATTACTTATTTTTACTGTTAGATATAAATATACAGAGTGATATTTAGTTACACCAAACTGTTATGAAATATAAAAACCAGTTATGATTAGTGTAACAATTTAACAATAAGTGTAATGTGTCATTGCAATTGTTATATTGCTGAGTAGGCTTAAGCATATAATTCGTTCCATTTATTATTATCCCTTGTTCGAAATTCATTAATTTGCTTAAATAATTGTTTGGTATTATATTAATCTCATTTCTTGTTATGGTATTATGAATTCCAATGACCGTTATGCTGAATATACAATTTATCAGTAATTTCACAGCATAGCATGTCATAAGCAATCCCGTTACATTTAAAACGTATGCAATATTTCCAAGACGTGTTCGTATGATAGTATTATTTTGTTTAATTTTGTTACGCAAATCGTTGAAAATAATATTTACTCGTTTTTAGATTTTGAACGCCATTCTGAAGAATAATATGCAATTGCTGCAATGATCAACAAGCACAGTCAAGCACGTTGACTACGAGACCTTCAAACTGAATAGTAGATGCAAGGACTGAAAAAGTCGATAATATATATTTGTTAAGATTCTATAAAGTATTGTTAGATTATATTACGAAGTGCAAAAATAGAAGGAGAATATATTATGTACTTAATAATTCTAAGTTCGCGAGGCTGTACTGAGCTTTATTTCTAGGATCAGATTTGGTGCGTAGTTCTTGTGATCGCAATGAAGAAAAATACTCTTTATTAAACTGTTTAATTTTTAAATCAGTTTTGTATGCAAATATTGATTATACGAGTCCAAACATTGATTTTTAAAGTTAATTTCGTACGTGTGATTGAAAAACTATAAGTACTTAGTGCTATTGATCTTCAGAGGTTCCTACTTTATTTACGTTACATGATATATGGTTAAAATGTTCGAAAAAAATATGCAATTTTTAATGGAAATACCCAGATCTAAGCAAATGTAAGAGACTTTTTAAGAGAAAGTAAAATACACAAGTATTTAAATTTAAGCTCTAGAAAACATCGCGAAAGATAATGACGAACCGCGTACAAAAGAGGGGGAGAGGATGGTAGTAAAAACACAGGGTGGAATAATTATGACGACTGAAAGTATTTGTGTGTAAGGTAAATGCGCGTATGCGCCCGATCCCACTAATTATTCTCGTATTGTTACCCGACGAGGAAAAATTTGAATATAAATGTTATATAAGCAATGTGTAATTGTAATTCTCTTTCTTGTTACCATACACGTTTAACCCTTGGAGTGGTTCCTTTAAAACATCCGAAAAGACCTAGTAGGGCTATGCATTTTAATGCGAATCGAGTCCCGATTATTTTTATTTAAAGTAAAGTTGATATTGCGATGCGAATTTTGAGTTACGTTCGTAAGTGTACTCTGTACGTACTATTGATTTTCCCAATCTGAATTCTTTTTATACATAAAAGAGAGTGTATATGAATACTACGCTTAACATAAATAATGTAGCAATTTACACTACTGTACTCGTACATTATGTACATACATTGTAGGGATGTTCCAAATCACTAACAGGGGACAAAATTATAGAAGAAAACTGTGAAAACATGTATCTGTGTAATAAAAAAATACGTGATATGTGTAATTTATTACTTCATCATTAATATATCAATAAAATAAAATAAAAAATTCAAAACCAACTATACCATTTAAGTAGGTTTCTGCTGTTGAGTGAAATTCATAAAAATGTTTACATTCAATGAAATACATACTTATATCACGTCCTATAAAATCCTTCCAAATTTGTTTCATTCTTGGGATTGTTAAAGGAGGGAAGAAGATATCTATTTGAAGTGTCGAAGAGTATCCCTTTCCTACTGAACGATACCCGTTATCACAGCACATCACTAGTATGATATACCTACATTAGTTGCTTGTTGGAGGTATGCGCACTTTACCTACAGCCGTGCTTCTCAACTGCCATAATATCAGCGTATCTCTGAAGTAATACAAAGGAATAAATTCTTGCTGCTTTGTGAGAGACTCGACCCATGAAAATTCGATTCTGGCATCGAATATAGACACTTTTTCGTTTTTATGACAGACAAAGGAAGAAAAAATCATACATATCTCGTTGTGGAAATTGAAGCATTAATAAAATATTTCACAAAGAAAAACAAGAAGGTATGGAAACACGCGTTCCTTTTATATTACTCAGAAGATATGAGAGTCAATTGTGCTGTTTCTCTCAAACAGCTAATGTCAAATTTGCTTTTTAATCTTAAGTGGATAAAGTATACATTTCTAGGTGATTACCACTTGAACCCAGTTATTTAAGTTCATGAACAAGTACTTTTAACGAAGTGATATTTTGACGTGACAGACTATCGTATGCAGCTACCATGGTACGAAAATATACCAACGTGAAATAAATATAATGTTCATTTCTCATTAATTCTTTCATACATAAGTTCAACGATTAAATACTTTAAAATGTATAAAACTTTAATATCAAATACATCAATGTGGTCAAAAAAAACAACTAAACGTTTTTTTTTTACATTCTTTATCTATAATTAGACATTGTATTAATCGGTGATATGTACTATGGCCAGTTATAATAAATTTACTTTTCCATGTAGGCGTGTTTCGTTTCAGGGAAGAATCCAATTACGATAACGTTATGTCCCGCATGAAAGTGTCGCATTTATGGTAAAATATTAATGTATTTCAATTTGGGAAGGCTGCTACAGACCTCCATAAATATCAGTAGCGCTGGGACCTAGTGGGGACGTAAATACTTCGACTAAAATTGAATGTTATTATCTGAGAATATGTACAATTTCTTTGATGTCAAGTCGAAACGCTGTAACGGTTCAACGATTCGTATTATGAACATTTCAAGCATTAGCACTTTTTCGAGATCGTTGCTTTCATTTGATTTGAGGTTTCGAGGAGAACAATCTTGTTTTTCACGTTGCTTACGTAAATAATAATAATTGTGATTTCTACTATAAATACGCGTAGAGCTTATTGAAAATTAAGTGTAAAACATTTGACGATCTGGAGGACTTAGATGGTAGCCTCTTTTATACATATATGTATAACCTTCGTACTGAAACACAATTTGTATCAATAACAACCCTTCATTGTAGAATTAGGTTTAATGATAGCATTGTCTCGAATGAACAAAATAATGATGTAATAGCTAAAGTAATATTAATATTAATATATGCGCTGGACGGCGTGAAGAAATCAGATGAGGAAGCCGAAAATAGGTCTCCGTGGTGCGCCTTGGGAAGGGAGTGGATACAACAGTAGGGTAATATCGAGTAATGATCATGATGTATTAGTTTATTAGATAAAAAACAATATTTTTAAACATTATTTCATTTACTAACCTTATGCACATGTTGTGTTATAAAAATAAAAAAAATATTTTACTACAGTTTAAATTTTAGATTTTACTTTAACGATTCGTTACAATAGTTTTATAACAGCGTAGTACTGGGTGAATTCTATATTAATACAGTAATTTCAATGTGTTGCCCACAAATGAAAACAGCATACAATTAATTACATTTGCTCTAATTAAAATTATACTCCACTGGCCTAACAAAATGTAAATTTGAAATTATAAAGTACGTGTTTAGGAATATTAAACACAGTTTTTGTTAATTTCATGTGTTGGCTTTTTAATTTCACAAAATCATAGCTTGCTATACCTTTAATTACATTACGATGTTGGGAGCCAAAATCGATACAGTTCCTTTTGAAGAAACTAGTGGATGTTTATAATACAGAATGGCGCAAACAACATTTGGCAACAACTCTATATTTAGATTGGTTTTCCGAGGCGTTTGTGATGTACTCGCGAGCGTTACACTAGAAACGCTTTAGGAACAACTTAAAGACAGATTTATTGGTCCGATCGCTCTAAACAAGTGCAATACTGGGGCGACTCGATGTTCTTCTATGCATCTACAGCACAAGTTTGGAGTAGCCGACTTTGGTCATTTAAATGGTGAGTTTGATAAACTGCAACCCAAAATTGTTTTGGTAACGTTGGAGCTATGTGGATACTCAAGTCTTTCTAACTTTTTATACAGAAAATAAATTTATATAAACTTAGTTTGAATTTGAGTTTAGATCAACTTCGTACTGTCGACAAATGTATTTAAATATATCAAATGAAATACATATCTTTTAATTTTTTAATTTTCACGTGGCGTAACATGTATTTAAAATTGTATTATGTATGTACTCGTACTATATTTTTTCCAAGATTTTGTATTCTATAATATATTCGGTTTCATAAATTACTCGAAAGATATTAAATGTTTTCCAATAACTACAATAAAGTAGGACGGGAATAACGATTTCTAAGCTGTAAGTTCTTAACAACTTTTAACTAGCACAGAGCGAGCTGCAAAAACAATTTTTCATTCCTTGCTTGTGGTACATTACAGAAGTGTAGCACTGTTATCGAAATGACGCCCATATAGATTATTATTATTTTGTAAGTTATTGTGGTGAAACGCGTCGAATTTCCGTTCGTTAGTGGTGGATCCTGTCCTTCGAAACCGTCGGTTGGCTTTGATCTGTCTCAAATATATTTTTACCGAAACGATTGAACTACGTACCAGAAGCAAGAAGCTTACGATTACCATATAAAGTTAAAAGGTGACTTAAAACCAAGGTTATGCATATATCGGAGAATTAAAGCTTCGGCGTATCCACCTATATTCTAAAGCGCTTTCCTCAAACAATATCGGCACAACAAAACAGTGTCGTTTAAATTGAATTGAAAAATGATTTATGCCAACAATCTCTGGCGATACTCTCGTTTCTTTACACACTCGAACGCTCCAAACGAAAATAATAAATAAATTGTTCGTGAGAAAATTGATCGTGTTTTTTATTTACGAGCGGAGTATCGCCAGACAGTTCCGCCGTTTCATACTTTACCGCGTATGTTAGACTTTTATTAATAGATCTTCACGCTTAAACTATGTATATATAGTAGGGATTCGTATATTTTACGGATGTATTTTAATATTAATTATATTTCGAAAAAAGGTGATTGCAATGTGACTATCATTTCTCTCTGACTCGAAAGTACTTTCGATACAAAACTCATTAACGTTCGGAAATAAAAGGATGAGAAAGAATCAAAGAGAGGATAAAATTTTATTTTCTTTTGCATTACTGGAGCGTAGGTTTTTTCGCAATTAAAATTAAAAAACTTGTAAGCTTTCATAAGTTTTCATTTTAAATTGCTGTTTGTTTTGCTATTTTACATGGATTAAGGCTACTGCATTTCACTAAGTTTTTAATAAACATGGTCGACTGATGCTGTGAAATTGGTGTTTGTGGTGTACATATATTACACTAGTTTCGACATGAGAAATGACCTTATTTCTGAGGTTATCCAGCAAAATTAAACACTGTAAGTTTTTGAAATTGACAACGCATTGGTGATTTCCCTGCTGTTATTAGTGTGCAGACGCGACAATTACTATCTACCCTCTTTAATAGACGTAAGTTAAGGTATAACAATGGCAATTGCTTACGACGTGCTTCGGAGGCCACATTAAACTGTCGATCCTGATTGTTATCATAAGATTGTTACCTTACGATACCTTACAATCATTTATCCTTGTTGGAAAACTTAGGAGCTTAAAATCCCACATCTTAACCATTCCGCAATGTAAGCAGCAGATTGCATCTAGTCGCGAGAAGAGAAAGTCCAACTTAGGAATGTTAAATGTAAACTTTTGCAACTAACCGTTGTGGAAGCTATAACCCGGACCATTTCGGGACGTAACAATTGTCGGTTTTACTATGTACGTTGGTACATCTGTCGTTGCAGGAGGGTAGGCGGCGCTTACTCCATGAGGATATACACCATAATATGTCAAATTCGCGGATTGTAGCTAAATGACCTAAGCTTAATAGGTTTGTGTCGTTATTTTGTGCAGTTCAAGTACTTATATTATCGTGGAGATGCAAGCGACTTCGAACAGAGTTGCAGAAATACATAGGTCTGTTAGTCTCATTTAATTCAGGTAATTACCTATTAATAACTTAGTCTGTGTTCATTTGTTTCAGGACTGCAGGGCTGGAAATGTTAGTAGAATTAGTCCACTTAGTATAAGTTAGTATGTGCGCAATTAATATTAGCTAAGATTAGTTCTATTCGATGTGGGTTACCGTCGCGGTGATAATCCAGAGAACTGAGAAAGTCGCCTCTACTGAACCTACTCCTGGATCAGTAATCACACCGTTCTGATCGAAATAGGTATTGTTTTAAGAACAAATGTATCACATATTCTATTTTTGCTTGTATTCTTCAGGTAGAGAGGGGAAACCAGAAATATCGGCTGGTAATCAACATGTTGCTGATATCTTTAATCAATATATTATATTTTATAATTTATTTCGTATTTTATTTTTTACACACACACTACACACTCCTCTGCTTACCCCTTAGGGGATTACAGGCGTGATGTTACGTTTATTTTTTATTCGTGTCTATCTTTCTTATGTTTATAGTAAGAAGTATTTGAAAACTATGTGAAGTATACTGCAAAACAGAACAGACAAAACGTAAAGCAACAATAACCCACTAGGGTAGTAGTTCATACTAAGTAGGTCTAAGTTGACAAAGAATGTGAACTCTCGGAATTTTATATTCTCCCGATAGGTTAAATTTCACAAAAGAGAATAAAAAGGAGCAAAAAGGTAGTGTTCGGTCCCTTTCTCTTTTATCTTTAATAGATATTCTAATGAGCGGACTTCACAAATATTCGTTTACGCGGGTCAGTCCACAATGCTAAATAAAGTTCGATCATTTTACTTTTAGGATAAAATTTCAAAGGTAAGATAAAATAAATGCTGAAATGTAAGGGGCACGAAATCGTATTCTAAAGTAGAGCTGGTATTACTATCGTCAAAGTTTGATTATTTAATTCCTTATGATATATAGGGAATGGATTTAATGGTAATTATAAGTTATTACAGAAGTTATAGTGATAATAAACACAAAAATATACAGCATTAGACCATAGGAATAATTAATATATAAATATTTCCCCTAATATTTTTCTGCGAACGCATGTTATTTAAAAAAATATACTGTTGTGTACTGTCATTCATATCTTTACTTTCATTAAGACTGGGACTAAATAAAGCACATAGAATAAAGTTTAAAAGACTTTGTTGCTCTAAAACTCCGAACATCAATTAATACTTTCAATAACTTTCATTTTTCTAAGTTCCAAGGACCCTTATTTTTGTTATAAAATAACATTATGCACGTAGGCCAAAATGAAAATGAAAATTCACATAAGAACACTAAAATTAACAAACAGTTAATTACCATTACTTTATTTTGTTATAAATTATTACTTATGAAGTTGAAAAAGCTGATTAAATTGACTGGCTGTATAAAATAAAACTGAACTCAATATGAAAGTTTTAAACTGTATTCGGAAACATGTTTCACAAATTTGTATTGCTTTTTCTCGTAAAGAAAACTGTAAGCAGTTTA
>DWDX01001770.1:0-17252 GCA_018245675.1 Agara michaeli | reverse complement strand
TCCTATTAGTCGTAGCGTGATGTTATATAGCCTATAGCCTTCCTCAATAAATGGACTATTCAACACAAAAATAATTTATAATATTAGTATAGATAAGTATTATTTGTTACAACAAAAATTTATAAATTTTAAGCAATCTTCCATTTTAAGTAACCATGGTACCGAATGTCCTTATAACAAAACGGAATATTTAAATATTTTTTCCATTTTCTGCACGGGGCTCTGTGTGATAATTCATTGTACAAAAAAAATAACAAACATTTTTATGTATAAATATAGCATCTCCACTTGTCTTAAAAAAGGGGTCTTCACTTGACATACCGTTTCACTTAGATTATGTCAAAACAAACCCCGCGGCGTACACTAGCTACGATAAAGAGGCCCCTTACACTCGCGAGCAAGAAAAATAGGATAATAACGGGCCAGAAGGGCACTTGAAATCGTTGGCCGCGAGCAGAATTTACAAGTGCCTTATTTTTACCGGTTACCACCTTATTAGGCTCCCGTAGAAAATGAAACAGAAAACCTTAAGGAAAATAACTAGGGGCTCCCCAGGATTTGTTTATTAAATACATTAATATATACAGTACAATCTGCCTCGCGCGGCCTCTACGTGTAGTGAGTATAGAACCTGTCTGTAAAAGCGGAGGTCGTTAGTTCGATTTCTACTGAGGACAAACATTTTTGTAACGAGCATATTAGTTTGTTCTGTAACTGAATGTAATTATTTTGCCGATACAAGTATGTATATACATTTTTTTCCACACGATATGCAGTAATCGAACCTGCAATTCTGAGCACGGCAGGCAGGTTCACTACCCACTCAATGAGCCAGTCTGTGTAGGACGCAACAGTTTGCAGAACACTTGTAATATCCACGTGAAGGGACCGGCCCTTCGCGAGTCAACTACATCTAACAGTAACCTTGAGAAAATCGTTAATATGTATATGTACTCGACACGGACAGCGCTCCGATCCGACCCCGTTTGCCGGAGCACCGTGACTTTTGACATAAACACGTTGAGAATAATTTCAATCGTACCCTCAATGATTAGTGTTCGATCTCCCGCACGTCCGCTGGACTTTATATTTCTCGCAGAATGTCGGGTCTCTATAATTTATGTCCAAATTCAAGTTCTTTCAGTTATAATTTATCTACTGTGAACCCGTCGGGCTATAGTAGAAAGATGCGGCAAAAAAGATTCCAACGTAAACTTCAAATAAAAGAAAAAAAATGGCTCTATTTACACTCCGCTGATACGCACGGAACACGCTCCCCGCCGGCCGGTGCCCGGTGCGTCGTCCAGTAATTACAACGTTTAGCCTGTCTCGTTCCGTTCAGTATTGTTATTCCGCAGACCTCCTTTCGGCAGTCCAAATTGACCGATGGATTTTCTTTTTGTTTTCTCAGCAACTTATACCTGCGCTACTTCAAAATTTTCCTCTTCGCGGCCCGCATGCGCCTTCGTCACAGAGAGCAGTGAGCGATATGCGATAGAATTATTTTTCTAGTAGAATAATTTGTGTTTTATAACATACACTCGTAAGTGAAACTTAGTCTTGACGGTCACAGCGAATAGGATTTTTCTAGATATTCGTGCGCCATCTGCGGACACATCCACGGACAAAACTAGTCTATTATACATTAATAAAAAAACACGAATTAATAAAGTAACAATAAATTGAACTCTCAATTTGTCTAACATAGAACATATATACCGAAGTGATTAGTTCTCTATGAATATAATAAAAACACGGCAGGTCTGTAAGGACGGAGATATTTGCCACCGGGTGTTCCCCCCCTACCTCCTCAGACTCCCGGCATAATGCTGTAATAATAATAAAGCGCTCTTACTGGAAAACCAGTCGTTTGAACGTGCTGTTAAGTATAAAAGTGAATTTCAGGCCTTATTTACGGTATCCATTCATACTAAAATATCTGCAAAACAGAGACTTATCTGCTGTTTTCAGATACTGAGTATAAACAATTCTAATAACGCTTCGACACCGATCCTACATCGAGGATCTTCGTGGATGCAGTCGTCTAAGGCAAGGACAGAAACGTCTAGACGTAACATTAAATGAATCTGCTTTTCCGGGAATCAAACCGCGAGCTCTCCGCACAGTCGCCTCGTCCAACCGCCGCTAGCCCGATGCGTACGGTCGGCCGCGCGTCTTAACATCGGGATAATGGGCTCTCGTAAGGAAAATTGAAAATAATTTGCGGCTACTTTTATTAGAAACGTTTCCGCTCGCAGCCCGTCCAGTTGTGTGCGCTGTTATCTTTTTACGCTCGCGCTGGTTCGTAGAGGATTTTTCAGTAAATAGAACCTTTGATGTGTAATGCGGAAGGATGTTAAAAAGGGTTGGACGCGAAGTATTTCGTTACGTAAATCGTAAAGATATTATTAGATAAACGTAAGTACCGGTCTGTTGAGTTCGGGATTCGTGAGGGCCATTGTACTTTGTTTCACATAAATATATATTGTTATTTTCGTGGAAGATAATCCTCTATTTCCTTTTACGACGAATATGTTTATGAGATAGATATATCTATTTGCCAATAGGTTAAACGTGGGAAGAAAGTAAGAAGGAAAAGTTTATTCCGCCCACGATTTTACAAATTAAGTCAAAATATAAAATAAAAGTAGAACCCGACTAAAACAGAAAATAATACAAGTTCAAATAAAAAATACATGCTTACATAGACAATTTTTCACACACAGAACAAATACTAGTTCCACTTTCAAATATTTGTCCTGTGCGGAAATCGAACCTGAAACCATTATTAATTAGGCATAATCACTTTAAGCTCAACCAACCCGCCAGTCGAATGATATCACAGGTATTACTACAAATACGTTATTAACCAAGTATGTATTCAAATGTTGGATACGAGATGCGCTCCAATTTGGATTATTTATTTAGTCAAGTGCGATCACTGCAGCGGACCACCGAAGTGACTAATGTTGGTACTAACATCGTCCACTGCGTGCATGTAGTTAGCATTCCATTGCCTCTATTAATTGGATTCGTGTTAGGTTCCCTAATTGATTCAGTTGGTGGCCCGGCGGTAGCCCGCGGACCGTTCTCACTGCACTCGCGCACTCGACTCGACCGGCGACCGGCGATCGAGGATCGTATTTATTTGTATAAAGTCATGTTCAAGTCAGGGAATTAAGTATCCCTAGTATGGTAAATGGATATAATAAACATGAATATATGAATATATTTTTGTATACCGACACAGAACAAACGAGAGTGCTCATGACACAAATGTTTGTCCGAGACGGGAGATCGAACCCCCTACCGCCGCTTCGGCAATCAGGATCTCTAACGACTAGGCCAAGACGTCAGTTATCGTCGCACTCAATCAAGCACGTCGTATGAATATAACTGAAAAACTTTTATGTTCCACTGCTGGCCACCGGCATCTCCCGCCTATTTCAACCATTCTATTATGTTGCCTTTGAAACCTGCAAGATTTAAAGCTATTTATCTAACAATAATGACTGCAAACAACTGCTTAACGGTGTGCTCGACATTCCCTGCAGCGAACCGTGCCGCGATGCGACTTTCACTGGCAGATGACTGATATTATAAGGAGTAACTTAGACTACTTTTATTGATAATTTGTTATATTTCACAGCCAACTTAAAACAGTATCCCGCACGGGTGACTCTGCGGGCGACGCGCACCTTGCATAAACTTGTGTCACCGCCACGCAGTTCCCCGCCAGTCACTTTCGTCCGCATGCTAATGTGGTTTTTGTTAGTGCACATGGAACGTCAGTTCGCGCTGATTTCCCCAGAGGGCGCTCTATACAGTTAACTAGAAGCTACTCCACTTCAAATGCAAATAGTCCCCGTTAGTCACTAATTTCATTGTTTATGTCGCTCCACTTGTATTGTCTTTATTTAGGAGGAAATATGAGAGGAGGGGAGACCCGTGTCCGACAGTGGAACAAGAAAAGGGTCGGAAAAAACACGTATTATGTTGATCTGTTTTATGAAAGGTTGTCAGACCGTCGTGTCTTCGGTAACTAGCCGAGTTCACTTTGAAACTACGCCTGTTCAGTGCTCGAGTTCAACATTCTGGAGTCTGCAATTTACTAAATAAATCAATTAATTTGTGACTTTATCGGGTTTTTTAAAACAGAGCTGAAAGGATTTAGGATTTTAAAAAAGTAGCTGTAAATTAAATACTAATTCGATCTTAAATATTGTACAACTAAATATACATTTTATAAAAACGTTTAATTTAAGAGTCTTTATGAGGCATCGTTCCGTACACACTGGCGGCATTGCCTCGATGTGGGGGATAATTCCATGAAGAAGCCTCTGATTTAATTGATTATTGGTATTTTTCATATTCAAACTACAAATAAATCAAAAGGTCGGCCCTCGGCCGCTCCCCGGAGGACGGCCGAGGGCCGATTACCCGTTTGAAGGCACGTCGAGTAATTTGATTGTTATCGTTCGGTCATTAACAGTCATTAACCTTCCTGTAAAGCCTCAAAAGCGCTTGAGACCTTTTCACTCGCGAGCTAGCGACTAAACTCTACATCCGGCGACCTTCATTAAGGAAGCGAAGAGAATCTAATAGCAAAGCAAAAGTTTAAAAAAAACAGCCAAAGATGTAATTACGTGCAAGGGAGTTCACTGTTTAAGCTCATGATATTTTTATAGTGAAGTGGCAGCAATATTCGTTCGGAAACCGTTCCGAACACTGGGAAGGATGGCCTCCATTCGTCCGAACTAACTAGCCCGTCCCGGGGAGTGCAATCCAACTTGTTGACGGACGGAACGATCGTCGATACAAATGCTGAATGTTAACGAATCGTCGCCGAGGGACGGAGCCCACAGACCGGCGCCTCCGCCGCAGGAGCCGCACAGCTTTTTATATCTTTTGAGTGGCTTACTGCGAATATTTGTTGGGATTTTTGTTTGAACGTTTGTTTGTTTATCATTTGCATTTTCACGATGCTCTCGGGGATAGCTTACGTTTGTCACCAAATAGCTCGTTTTATTCGTGTATTGTATAACTCACTATCGACGAGCGATGAACAATTTTTTAATTTCAAATTTGTTATACTTAATATCTTAGTATGTTTGACTGGCCTCGCGATCGAGCGGTTAGAAACCCTGACTGAAAAACCGGAGATCGGGGGTTCGATTCCCACCCAGGACAAACATTTCTGCGATGAGCACATTTATTTATCCCGTGTCTGATAATAATAAAAATATCTATATAAGTATTATATTGTATCGTATTGTATATATGTATTTTTATCAGCTGTCCGGATACCATAACAGACATTTAATTGCCTAGTTTGGAATCGGATAGCCGCATGTGGAATTATCCCCAGTTATTACGTCTCTCGGAAAGTTCTACCTCAAATCTTACTCATCTGTTCTGTACGTGACAACAATTCCATCATCACTTCGTGTGAGCCCCGAGGGCACTAAACAAACATTTACATATAACATGGGGAACTAAGCCAGCGGTTTTGCGTTCATTAAAGTAACTTCATCTAAAGTAAATACAAATGTTAATTTTAGTCGACGTTTTTAATAATGTTAATTTTGCTATACCATTACGCCAGGTCTCTCAAGAGGTAGACAGAATGTCAATTTAAATATTTAAAATGTACACCCCTTTATAGGTAAAATATGGATTTGGATTGATCTAATAACTGTGTAAAATCTTTACATGTACCTATATTTGTACAAATTAACGTTTTGTCTTTGTGTTTGTCTCATGCAACGTTCATTGCCGGAGTCCGCTCTCAGGTGGTCGAGTTCGAGGTGACTGACTTTACACTCCTTGAATATTATTTAAACTTTCTTCATCGTTATAGCGAGTGATATTGTAATATTTCTAATTATCCTTCTTCCAACCTGAATATGCAGGACCCAAACTAATCCCAATTAGGTCCTCTCAATTAATATTTGGATGTCGAATACTATGCATAGCGATAAGTCGGCTGTGGACCGCGGGCCGCTTGTAATAGCATAATTTCCCCGGAGATCATAACATTCAACTACACCGGCTTCTCTCTTTGATGGTGTGACTTATTTCTTATTGAAAGGATATAAGACCGAAATTCGATCGGTCGAAAGGATCCGATCTATTCCGGCGTCGCTTCACGAGCTCCTGTCATGAGATTTTTATGACGAGGACGATAACGTCTGTGTTTGATTGATTCTGGCGTGTAACGGGAGTCGTATCATCGAAATCGCTAATAACATGGCTCTCGAGTCAGCATTTTCCTTTGTTATTTCCAAATCTTCCCTAAATCTAGTCCGATGTCTTGATGCGTTCCTGGCTCGTTACATACTCATAAGTACAAACATTAAAATAACATTGAAACATGGATACAATTGTAACGCTTCGCTGAACGAAAAGGGAAACAAGGAGAGTCTTCAAAATCATTACAAATCCTCGCTACCTCAGTTAAAACATAAATACGGACTGAAAGCTTTAATTTCAACAAAAAAAAGCGAAATCCCTTCCAATAAGAGTCAGCTTTGTTAATTTGAAAGGTATTTTTCAAGCAAATTGGAATTCTTAATTGTAATTAACGCAAAGCGAAGTCCCAGGGGTCGCAATAAGGCAGACACTTAATTGATTTCGCAATAAATTCTTTTAAATCGACGTCATTATTCTTTTAATTCTGTCAGATTATGAAAAAATTGACGGCGCGGGACAGAAAGCGAGTTATTTTTCGAATTACACTTTGTTGACAAAACATTCATTCCAATTCTATGAACAGACGTTTCAGAAGATAATTCTCTTCACAGCAAAAAAGATAACCTCAAGTATTCAACCTTTGCTACAAGAATAGCCCAGGTAAGAAAAAAGAAAACAAAAATATTGTACATATTGGAAAAAATATATTTATTAATTAGCATGTAGATCAATATTTACTCATGTATATAATAAGATAAGAAATACAATCTGGCAAAATCTGGAATAATGATATAACACAATGTTTTCTTAAAAAATAACCTAATTTAGCGGGAAGGTAACCCGGGCGGCGCACGCTGCGCGCCCCGGCGCGGCGCAGTATTTAATAACACCCATTCCCGTGTGTTCCGCACCATTTCACCTCAAACCATTCGATAAGTATCATCCTTACCTTTTGATGTAAAAATTTTCCTCTCCCTCACAAAAGTGTATTTCTGGGGCCATTAAATTTGCGAATCGTTGGGATCATTAAAACGTACTTGAATTATGCGGGTTTCTCTTTGTAAAACACGTGATTTCTTTACCTGTACGTAAACATATTTTGTTGGTAATTAATTTAGGACGAACAAAGAGAACGGCGAAACGATTCGAGAAGTATCCAGGCTGAAACAATATAATGTAATACTTAGACTTACGTACTTCGATCAAATAACATACGTAGTAAAAAAATACCTAGTCAGGAATATACCAGATGAGCCTGTATGACTACTTTGATGAATGTAGAAGGCGATAAACGTTGTTACGGCTGCTAGTCGGTAGACATCGTCAGCTCTGCCTACCCCTGTGAGAAGTACACGCAACTGTATAATAAATGTGTGTAATAAAACTGACAAGTCTCATACCTTACAATAAAGGTTACCATAAGTACAAATTCTCACTGACTTTTACCCGGAGACTACGTAGTGCCGCCGCTAGCTGTGTTATGTTTTACCTCGGAATTTAACCGCATTCGCAATACGCAGTAACAGATAACGCTTTCCGTACTCATAGCCTGCTATAATCGTTTCTATGAAGAGGGAGATAACTTAATCCACCATCGTGAACGAATTAAACTGTTTGTAGCTAGTAAAGACAATAAAGCGATACACGGCTTGCAAATATCTCATACGTAACAATCACATACATAATATGTATTTGTTTATTTAATGGACATCGTGAATTTATCGATATCAAACATTTTTATATCTTCCTTTCGATTCAATAAATAGTATGGGCTATGTTATGTATGTATCTGCTATGTCATGCGCCGCAAACAAACAGCCACTCGTTGTCTTTAAATATAATCATGAAACATCGTCGAAGGTCTAAAAGGCTATTTAAAACATCTGACAGACAGGTTCGTCACTGACCGGAAGGAGGCTACCGTACTGTTGTAAAATGAGTATACAGGTAGCAGCAATGTTCTCAACGATCATTCAGTTATGCTACAACGTAAAAACGAAATTGTGTCTGACATAATTCTCTAAAATAATATAACGCAATATACTTGCATGTTACATTAATAGCTCCCATTAGCGCCTTATCTCCCGACTAATGAGCGGCAATTACACCCGCTGTATATCGTACGTACGCGAATATATTACTTTGAGCGCGTGCCCTTACATTGTACGTAAAAGTCGCGACTAATGTTCTCTGTATCGTGGAACTGTTGCCGGCGTTTTATAAACATGACAATATTAGACCGCCATTCCTAACTGCAGCGGCGTGGTGGAGTATGGTTCGAGTCTCCACATCGGTGTCTGTAGAACACGAAAAGGTAGCCAACCGGCCGATATACATAATAATAATCACCTGGTCACGATAGTCTCAGCATTGAACATTTTAAATATGCAGGAGTACATCTTTCACGAGTTCTTTCACTGTTTTACAGCATGTGTTTGGGTCATTCATATTTACCAGAGCAATTAATGCGAACCATTGTAGTACCAATAATAAAAAATAAAACGGGAGACACATCCGATATGAGTAATTATCGTCCAATCTCGCTAGCTACCACAGCTGCCAAGATATTTGACAGTGTGCTAAATAGGTGTCTTAATAAATTTGTTAAAATCAATGATGCACAATTCGGTTTTAAAAAAGGAGTATCAACGGAGAGTGCAATTTTAACACTAAAACATACTGTTAAATACTACACCACAAGGAAGACGCCGGTGTATGCGTGTTTTCTTGACTTGTCAAAAGCGTTTGACTTGGTCGCGTACAATGTGCTGTGGAACAAGTTGAGGAATGCGGATGTGCCAGCGGAATACACATCCCTTATGAAATATTGGTATACCAATCAGAACAACCAGGTAAGATGGGTTGGTGCTCTATCGGATGAATACAAGTTAGAATGTGGTGTGAGACAGGGAGGATTAAGCTCGCCGTTATTGTTTAACCTATACATTAATGGACTAATAGAACGTCTAAACAGTATGCATATTGGCTGTCATATTGATGAATTATGTATTAATAATATTAGCTACGCAGACGATATGGTACTGCTCAGTCCGTCAATAGCGGGATTAAGGCTGTTGATATCAACGTGCGAGAAATATGCGGAAGCGCATGGTTTAAAGTATAATTCAAAAAAGAGTGAAATTCTTGTATTTAAAGCAAAGAAACAAAAAATTAGACACATGCAGCCCATATATCTTGGCGGTTCAACACTGAATGTTGTACAGAGATTCAGATACCTCGGCCACGTTGTAACACATGATTTAAAAGACGATCAAGATATTAATAGAGAACGCAGAGCATTAGCAGTCAGAAGCAATATGATTGCCCGCAGATTTGCTCTATGTACTGCAGATGTAAAAATTATACTTTTTAAGGCATTCTGTCAGTCTTTTTATAGCGGTGGACTATGGGTAACATATTCGCGTCGAGTCTACAACACACTGCGCGTGCAATATAATAATGCTTTTAGGATGTTGTTGGGGCTACCGTGGTGCTGTAGTGCCTCAAAGATGTTTGCTGACTTACACACAGATGGATTTCATGCCATCATGCGTAAGAAAGCAGCATCTTTGCAACAGCGCCTACGAAATAGTAACAACAACATCCTAAAAGTAATAGCTGCAAGAAATGACTGCTCCATCCAAAGGCACTGGATGGAGACAGTAATAGGATTAATTAAATAATCGTAAATAATTTTAAATATAACCTTAAATATAGTCAATTAATTTATATATGAATATGATCCAAGTTGGTTGAAATAAAAATTATTATTATTATTATTATTACCGACTTTCCGAAGAGATCAATTTATTGCACCTCGCCATAAACGATCAAAATCAAGACGAGGTGATATCTGATCGCTTTTGAAATAAATCACTTTTTTATCGACGGCAATCATTTATATTCAATTAAATTTAACTATCGGTTTTTTGAAACGACCAAATGGATGTGGAGGCTTAACAAAACCGTAAGAAACACTTGACAGCCGAAGTTACTAAAACAACTGAGTGAAGTATACTAATGCAACTTTGTTCACGTTTCCTCCAACCTTTTGATCTATACAAATAAATAAAATTGGACTGTCTGTTTGTAATATTAAAATGACCGCTTTTTACTAAATGCATATGTATGAATACACAGTACATGTACCAAAATAACATTTTTTACAATTTTCGTCTGTTTGTCTGTCTGTTTGTTCCGGCTAATCTCTGGAACGGCTGGACCTATTTTGACGGGACTTTCACTGACAGGTAACTGATGTATTAAGGATTAACATAGGCTTAAAACAACCTACCATTATTTTAGAATTATATAAAATGAAGCGGGCGAAGTCTCGGGCACTACTAGTGTTATCGCCGATTACTATCATCGCCGAATCAAACGGTTAACACAATGCTATTTTGTTATTTGAATGAGGCGGTAGAAGTTGTCCACTTATAAATTCAGAGAGCCATTGAGTTCGACATCCCGGTTTAGGGCTCTCGAACATCTCAATGAATCCTTTGTAAAGGTCGCTTTAATGTTTTATAAAGATTTTGTGCTGTGTCAAGTGAGCTTTGTGACCGTTCCGCACCTAGAATCAAGTAGCGCCGTTTTGTGTTCCGAGCGGGAGTAATTTCTTTAGAAGTTAAAAGTAACGACTTAACTTTTATGTTAAACGTACTCACGAAGTTGCTCAATTTACTAACTTTCCACAATGAGCTAACAAATTTTGAAAGCACTCCATTGCCACTAATCAGAAATAATCCTATAAGGGTGCTTATTTTTAAACATGAACAGTTTAATCAGTACGTATCTAAAGCAATCAGTGAATGTATTTAATCTGTGCGAAATTGAAACATAAACGAAACAAAAGACAGAAAATGATAAGGTAAACGTTACATTATGTTTTTAATTTATATTGCTTTTTTAAAAAAGGAACGCAATGGTCTTTTATCAAAAGCCGATATAACGTGTCAATTGAAAAGTCTTCGCCGGTTCCCGGAAACTGTAATCAAACTGGGAAAAAGAGGAATTTCATATTTTCGTATCCATTTATTTGGCCGCTTCGAAAAATTACTCGCGCAAATATGATTTGTATATATGAATTACCAAACAAACATTACGTATTGGCATTGAATTCTGTTTTCTCAAAGTAAATGGCGATGTTTGAAATATTCGAGTTGATTTATTATTCACTCGATTAACTATTTATACGAAATATCGATACGAATATTGTAAAGTTTTGTGTGTTTGTACCGGGTAGTCTCTAGAACTGTAGAGATTTGGAAAATCTGTTTCAATTTTACAAACCGTTAATTGAGAAAGGCTTTAAGCTAAGTAAAATCACGACAAAATTCTTTTCGAACTGAGCCGCTACCGTGCAAAGTTTTGGCAAGTAATGCAAAGACTTGCAGGCGAGGCGACGCAATCAACTCTATGGACAGATAGGACATGCGAATCCGGGGGATAACGGTGAGTGTTATATAAAACACATAACTTTATTCATCAATCACGACTTCAATGTATGAATGAAATATTTCTTTTGATTGTACAGTTGTAAATTCGTATTCATAAACATTATGAAAATATTGCTACATGATTATGTAATACGACTAGACAGATAAGGTATAATTGAACGTGTATTAGATCATCACAACGTGCTCCGTGTTATGGTTCCGATTGAGAATGATAGAACGAATAGTTAAGTGCACGTAAGGGGAGCAAAGTGGCAATGATATTGTGAAGGAAGTTGCGAAGACTCGCGGGTACACTCATTTCTCTTCCACCCGCTGACATTATTCGACTGTTATATAAACTAGATGTGCGGCGATGTTATATAGAGGTTGAAAATAAAGATAAAATTCAGATGGAAATAATAAAATCCCGTGTCGGTCAGTGACTAACAGGTTCACTATACCTTAGTGAAATATCTCAGCGGCTCGGATCTCGACCTGCACATAAATCGGCGGACAGATAACATTGAAATAGTTATAGTGCTTATCACAAAGCGGCAATATAAGACCTTTGTCGACCGAAAAAGCAGTGATAAAGTCGTGGAGGGAAGGGGCGTGTAAAGCTTTCTTTATTCACGAACTCAATGGAGGATTAACCTTTTGAGCCACCTCTGATATTCTGTATGTACAGCGGTGTGGATCGCGACTGTTTTCTACGTTTGTTTATCTTTCTTTTATCATAACGTCCATTGTGCTAATATTTTCTTTTCATCACTTTTCACCGCTGTTTATGACTTATGTTTTTGAAACGGCGCAACCTCATTACTTAAATCTGCAATTGGACGTTGATATATTTGTTTATCTAGTCCTTGTCAGACCTCAAATGGCACCGAAGATATTAATAATGTTTGTAATTAATTATAAACTTGAAGATATAGCGTATAGAGGTACCGATGAAATGTTTACGATGTTTTAATGATCGACGATTTAGTGCCGTCTACGAAATTTAATTAATGTTTATTATAAAAAACGTGCCGGCTGCTCGGTTCTCAGGCCCTTTTTTCATTGAATACCTTAAAGTTTAAACATTCAACAAGAAACCTGTGAGCATACGGACGTTGTAGTATTTTAAAATGTGCGCCTCGATGTTATCTCTTTGGAGTTTTTTGTACTAACTCGATTTCAATCAGAAGTAGGATATGAATATGTACCAGTGTATTTCTGTGTTGAATGAGAGCAGCTGAGAGTGACTCAAAATTACATACACAATGCGTTCGCTGCTCCGCAAAGGAATATGTAATGTACTGTAATATAATATAAATTAGATAATTCTTTATATATATTACTCACATTCTTTCATGTTGTTTATTACATTTCAAAGTGTAATGGAACGCAAAACAGATAATGGACTTGGACACTTGTAATAAATTTATTATATGCCATCAAGAATGATGAGTCTCCAAATAGTTGTCATTTGTGAGCCAACATTGTTTCTTTTTAACGTCGTCGTTTAATAGGAGATTATCGATTTGCGTCACAGCCGTAAACACTGGCGCTTCGTCTTAGACATACAATCGTTTTAATGCTTTTAATAGCCCGACGTTCATTATAAGACGGTCTCGGATATGTTGTTGAACGGAGCCAATTTCACCGTACTATTATTGTTAATGGGTGAGATATTTAGACAAAGAGAATTGTAGTTTAGTTAAAATTTGTTGTACAAACATGATTCATGAGCAAACAGACGCCGTGTACTGTACAAATGCGTTTCCAGAGATCTGCTTTGTGCCACCGACGCATACGGGATACAATGTTGACTCGGTTGCGGGCCATTTAAATTTTATGAACAAGTGATGAGGTGCAGGCGCGCCGTGGACATGTCCCGATGTAAACGTGGTTGGATTGATCTAAAGTTTGAATAGACTAATTGCGTTTCGTACTCGTGGAATGTTCGATTTTTAAAATAAGCATTCAACAAGAAATGGGTTTCGGTTGTGGAAGATTATTTTCAAGAATGAAAGAAAAACAAGTTCAATAAATCCGAGCGCGAAGCGTGAGTTAGTAGTTGGATTTAAAAGCGAGAGAGTAGTGCACCTGGCGTTCAGACTCGCTGCGGTTATTGTCTGGCGTAACTGAATAGTTTTAGAGTAGGTAAACCTGACATCGATAATGTTTGGTTTCAAAGACAATACCCAATTCTTATGTATTTCAAAACCTTTTAAAGAATTTATTGTTATAAGTAATGTGTTAAGCTATGTAAATCGGCGTTTTTTGCAGTTAAAAATGGATTTGTAGTCTAATGTCTTAATGACGTTATTATCAAAATTAATAATAGAAATTCCTGTATCGCGGATGCCACAGTCACAAAAAATATAAGGTACATAAGGACCGAAACAATAAATACACAAATGCATCATTTAAATATCTGTATCCATATAGTCGGTAATCAAACTTAAAATCTTAATATCTCAATGATTCTTATACACCAAGTGGATCATTATTCAACATTATTTAAATTACCTCGTTTGAACAAGTCTTGAGTTGTTACGATTTAAAATTTAGGAAATATGTTAAATATAGTTATAAAAACATAAGGCAATTAAGTATGTTTGAATAAAAAATCTTTATGGTGTTTGAAAGAAAAAATAAACATTTAGATGAAGGCAAGTTAATTTTGAAAATACTGCATTCCATCGTCTTGGGTTTCTGTGATCTATACGGTTACAAACTAAAACTTCAATTACAATGTAGGTACTTTAATAAACTACCTATAACAGCATAAGTGAGTGAACTAAGAAGTTACTTACGTCTTACTTAAGGTAGGTACCTACGTAGAAATGTTATTATTCTATTTAAGTAGCGATATTAGTATAGGTAGAAGCATTCGAGTTTGTTGGCACTTGAGGCCTCGCCTTATCGGCTCCCTCGTCGTCTAAATGGGAAGGCAAACAGCCCAGCGCTTGTTGACACGCCGCGATTCGACCGCTTTATAAATATTTCGAGCGCGGCGGCCAGCGGAGAGCCATTATCCCATTAGGGAAGGGCATTACTCACTCACAATGTGAAGCTATTAGCCGACGTTCACGGCACGTACCGATACGCCCGCGTTCGCCCTCGTCTGCTCCCGATCTAACTACCATAAGCGAAGTGGAACTATTGCAGGTTGTACTAAGTGTGTCATAAATATTAAAATGATCTAATGCAATATAAAGTGAAGCTTTCGTCGCGAGCTTTACCCTCCCCGCCCGCTCCTCGTGCATCGGTTGCGTGCGACGTTCACACGAGCTACGTACGGTGCTAGCCCTCGTATCAATTTCCATTTACTACACTAACATACAACACCGCTCACCTCGCGTTGCACCGGCCTGCTCCGCGCCGCCAAAACAATCCAACGCTTTGTTTCGATATGCGATCGATACAAACCGACCGACCCTATACACCGTAAAAGCGAAGTAAATTACTTTTAATCACCATTCAGCACATAAACGAACGCGGCCGACTCGTTTCACAATATTGCTAGTTTCAAACTTAACACATCCACGTACAGTCACACACGATCGACAGTCGTTTCTCGGGGCGGTGTAATCAAATCCATAGTAGGTATAAACAAATAACACTGGTGATTTCACGGTAGAAACACTAGTTTAGCGTATCGCACGTCAGCGCCGCGTCGAGTCGGCGGACGACGACGGAACTCGGTGGGAACGAGGAACGCTACGTGTCCCCCGGCCGCGCGGTCGGTGCCGTACACGAGGGAGCGAGACGCAACACGCGCGAGCTCAACGATCCGAGAGAGACGCGAGACATTTTACGGGCGGCAGAAAAATGTGAGAAGGAAGGGCGCATACTGATTACGGCCATCGGCGTCCTCTCTAGCCGCAGCCCGCTACTTTGCGGATTTGTCCAATAGTGAATAGACAATAATTGTGTGTAGCGTTTGTAGTGGTATGAGAATAGGCGCCCATTCATTACAATGATTATCCGACAATTAAACGTCGCAGCCGAGGTCGTTGCCTCCTCGCTGTACCTGTCCCTTTCTTTCCGATTACGGCTGAGCTTAACTAAAGCTCTCGTGATAGATCGTGTTGTATTTACATATTCCCGAATCATGGATGCTTAGAATATGAATAAAGTAATATCGTTAAATTTAAATATTGGTAAAAGGAGGTATCGTAAAACAAAATTATGGAAATGATGTCAAAGGTTTCACTGGAAATAGTGTTGGCACACTTTAAAATTTTCATCATGTTCTTCTACAACTAGCAAAGGGAACATTTTCATCCTGTAACGGTGTAACAATTTCGTGGTATTGAAACAAAATATCAGTTGTATTATTTACATTTATTATTTAAAGTTACCTTAGTCTTAAGCATTATAATTTGGAAACATTTTGCACTGTAGCGAAGAGTTGTAATTTAACAATTCACTATAATACAATCTTACAAATTATTCTAAACCTTATCAATAAATAAATTAAAAAGTAATTGCTAGTCAAGAGCAAACAGTGCGGCTAGGAGGCTAATTACATGGTTAACGTTTTAGACTAACTACAGAAGGAAGATACCATACCTACAATATATTTTAATTGATAATTATCGAGACTTTCAATTAAATTATTTTACCTTTACACTCGCTGGTTTACATTTTTATTTTGTTGTAAATTGGCTTTCACGTTATAAGCCTTAATGTATTTTCCTTTCTTAAAAAAAAATCACGCAACTATTTAAATAATGTCAAATATTACTATATTACATAGACACGCGGTCGGTAAGCTAGCAGCAGTTTCTGCGCTTCGGAAGGCACGATTTGAACGGTCCCGGCTGTTACTGTTAAGCAACAATCGTTATTCCTCGGAGGCTTTAATGGCGGCTTAGAGACATCCGACAGACTGGTTGGCAACTAACCCCACCGCCGATCCGCACTGGAGCAGCGTGCACACACCCTTACCCAGTGGTGGGACTCAAAAATCAAAAGTCAAGATATGACATGTTTCAATACTCACGCAACGGATTCCCAAGTTCGTCTAGTTTTGCATCGCTTACAAAAATCGATACAAAGTTACAAATTGTTTCATATAAAAACACGTGGTAATCATTTTTTGCGCTGAATGATTTGCAACGAATAAAACATTCAATGAGCAGATATTTTTACACAAATTTCATTTATTAAAAATCTTATTTTAATATATCATTGAGGTATTTATGGTTTAGAAAGTTAATCTGTGAATGATAAAGATTAAATAATATAATCTATCCGTTACGAAATTACCGTGTAATCGCAAGTAACGTATCTTCTAACTTTCGATTCAATCAAAGATTATTTTGATTAACCGACCAAATGCTAAAAGAACACGTATGTAACAAAATTGAACGTCAAAACGGAACAATTACACTTGGCATGTTTAGCGCGGGGTCTGCTAGCTCCACGATCCTAGACTAGTCTAATAAGCCTTGCGTCTAAAGAATGGCCGATATAAGCTACGCCATCAAATATTTTCTTCATTTCAGCGTCAACAAATCGGCTTCGTTGCATAGCTGAATTTATCTTAAACTAGCTGTGCCCGCGACTTCGTCCGCGTTTGAATTTAAGTAAAATCTAAGAAGATCTATACAAACTTTCATCCCC
>DWDX01001769.1:0-17261 GCA_018245675.1 Agara michaeli | reverse complement strand
CCGTGTTTCTAAATACATCGGAATATGGTGCCAGTTTCGGAACCCCTCGGAATTAGGTGCCTTTACCTTATTATTATTTTTATTTCTTAATACTTCGACTGCTGCTATAAAGATACTATCATGTCGAGGATTGTAAGTTTGATTTACCCAACACAAATATTTGTATGATTTGTACGAGTGTAAAATTCGTTCTGTGCCTGGGTTTAAAATTAGCTAAATAGATGTATATAAAAATGTATGTATGGATTTAATAGTTGTCTGGAACCCATGGTATTTGTACAATTTACGATGAGATGTCCCTATTATTATCTTTATTATTCTTAATTAGATAGAACTAACTTGAATTTTTAATGCAGTGACTAGGAGACTAAATTAATAACACGACTAATGTTCTCGATTCCAAAGACTATGGAGATATTAAACCAAAGCTTTGGCAGTCCTTCTGTCACAACAACGGTGTCATAGAGGCGACATACATCAATAATGTTTCAACATACTTGACAGATGTGTTCAGATGAATTTACGAAGTATTTTATACGCTTTTTACATATTAACACGTTTAAAGAAAATATTCGCGGGATCGAATCCTGAACTTATTATTTCACAGAGCGGTGTGGACACAGCGACGCCATGCTCTATTGGATTGAAATTCTTCATAGAATTAAACAATACGTCAGACAAAAACGATTATGAGGTGCAGGTATCTGCAGACCAGTGCTGCTTGGAAGATAGTGGCAGCTTAGACTGCAACGTGTTGGATATACTTGGTGATTGTGTGGGGATTGTACCTCGAGGTAAAACTTTAAAACATTCATTGACCGGCTCCTTGATTTAACGGCTACAGACCCTGACTGCAATACTGGAGGTCGTGGGGTCGATTCCCACCCAGGACAAACATTTGTGTGATGAGCATATTTGTTTGTTCTTTGTCTGCTGTTTGGTTACCATAATACGTACCAATACCATAACATTGACGTGTCTAATTTGGAATCAGATAGCTGTGTGTGAGATTGTCCCAATTATTATTATTTGATTTGATTTGAGAATTTTCAGAGCGAATCGTACATATATATGTTATACAACGTTCAAAAAGAGGCTTAGCTTCAGTATGAAGATTTGTCCTTGTATAACTATTACCAATTTCATGTTACATAAATATTTTGTATGTTAAAGCCAATATTTATTATTTTCAAGGTGCTATAAAAACAGTACGGATGGTTGCGCCTATTCTCGACCCAATGGAAAGACGTGGGTACTGCATTTTATACCTTGACTCAAAATGTAACTACAACGGCAGAAACATGAGAGATACTGTTAAAATAAACTTCAATACGACAGTTGGAAATATTAATGAATTGCTCGAAGCAAACATCAAACGGTGTAAATGTGTAGATGAAGATCCTATAAACGATTGCAAGCCAGTCGATTGTGACCCTTATTATAATAACCGTAAGCCGTATTATAGTAGAAAGTATAAAAGATGTGTAACAGTACCACCTTGTATTTCTGATGCTAATTCCGAATTACCAAATACGATTTACGATCCAGTATCAAATCGCTGCGTTCGAGGCAAGTCTATTAATAAAGGTGATATAGATTATATTAAATCACTTAACACAAAAGAGAGACCAACAAAAGACGTTCTTATTATAAACAATTACGATGATCACTTCACAAACAGTGTTCTAAATGATGCATTCGATAAGGTACCAACATGCAAGAAATGTAATAAATTGCATACTTTGAGCCCACAACCAAGATTAATAACAAAAGCATGTACCACGCATTTTCTTGTGAATTACATAAAAAATAACAAATATACGTTAGGTGTTTTTGGAGGAGTGATTTTACTTCAGTGCTGCTTAATTTTAGGATTGTTGTACCGTTTCAGTAAAGGCTGTGTGTGCTGCAGAAAAAAAATTATTGTGAGAAAATTTTTTAACTACAGACAAGACGCTTCTGTGACTACACCGCTAATAGGTACCAGTAACATGGACACTGAAACCGACTATCGATTTGAGAGTGAATCCTCGAACGTTGATAAGAGGCTTAAATGTTATAAGGCGTGTCAAAAAGAACGGAGTACCAACGTGAAAATGAGTATGTCTGATGATATTTTATCAAAATGTTTGAATAGACGCAACTGGAGTACACAACAGAACAAAACCGAAGCAATACCCGAAGCGGTGAATGAAGAACAAAAAAATATGGATAATGTTGACGTATACGATACAATAAGAACTGATATTGAATGTAAAAAAGTGAGCGAAACGAAAGTGGTGTTTGAACATGAGAAAACTAAAGTTATCGAGAGGTTTCATAAAAAATTTGGAAGTATACCAAAATGTCTTAACAAGGAAATAAGAGACCGCGAGAAAGAGGATATTGAGGTACAACAGTCATCAGAAATAGAAATACAATGCCACAGTTACAATAACTATCCTTATTCGAACGCGACCGGCTTTAAGCCAACGTCGGTTATTAGGGACATAGGATATTTCCAAGCTGCGAAAAAGGGGACAGTGTCGGCATCCACTGATAAAGAGGTACAAGCATATTTTTCAAACGATTCAATTGACGACTTGCTGTCGGAACGGGGGATATACCACGCGGATGATGTATCAAAATTCACTATCGACTCGTCAACTCCGACTCCTGTTTCGAATAAGACATCAAAAAACAACTTGGTAAAAAACTTGATGTCATTTTTACACAAGAGATCGAAAACCAACGCATCATCTGACCCCGGAAGGAAGTCTAAGGAGAATTTAGATGTTAAACTCATACATATGTCTCGAGCGTCCATATTCTCTACCAGTAATGATTCAGAATGCTTAAAGTGCGTCAAAAACGTGGGTTCTAGGACATCGTTATGATGTTTTTGTACATATACCTATTTTTTATATACAGAACGTGTTTGTTTTTAGGCGAAATAGAATGTTGATTTTTAATTTGCATTTCTATATACCTATTCTTTCTTTAATTTGGCGCGCGCTCTAGACTGAAATTTATTTCAATTCGTGGACGAATGTACACAAAAACCGATAGATTTTGGGTAGAAACTCCAATAAGAAATGGTTACTCCATCTTCTGCAGTCTGCGGGTACATTTGATTACTTTTAATTGAAAAATAATAATATAATCTAATTAAGTTTATTTGTCCCAGTTCAATTTTGGTGTGGTACCGCAGTTACATATGCACAGCGGGCAGATCGTCGATATCGACGTGGGCGGCATTGTCACGTAACGCTCCGGTGTTACCTGCAAAACGCATAACAATATGTAACATGGCTCGTCAAGGACATGATCAATCTTATCTCCTTTTTGGTGGTGGGGGAAACCTTCACAAGGTACCGCGGTGTCGACATATATAGGGTTATGTCTGATTGACCGCTAAAATCTTGTCGGTACCCTCCCTTCCTCCTCAGCCCTAGGACTATTCAGGCACCATCAACCACTACCTAAATAATATTGTTATTCTTCTAATTCGTCTCTTCTACTGCACTACATTCTAGCGATTTGTATGACAAGTCTGTTGCTGTCTAACACACTTCCGAGTAATTTTAGCAATCTGTGCTGGGTTTGGAAGATATTATGCCGTCTCTCATGAGTGCGACTGTAAAGATGTATCCATACTAGAAGCCGCTGCAACGATTTTATTATATTTTGGTATTTTCGACGTCGAGAAAGAACTTGAAGCCCGTAGTCTACAGTATTTTTGAAATCGCCTTCATAATGACTGGTGGAATTAAAGGTAAGTATATTGTTATTTTTCCTTTGTTCACTGTGAACGGTACCTACCTTGATTTTTGGGAAGTGGATATTTCCAATCAATTTGAAATGAGACAAGGGACCTCGGGTCAGACACATACACTGAAAAAGTAATAGATCATTTTATAATTTTCATTAATGAAAGACGACTATCTCATTAAGTTATTGAAAATATAGTCAAATATATACGTACACCGGCCTAAACAGAAAAACAATGCGAAATTATTATTACGTAATTATTATTATACCATCACGCCGGGTCCCTAACGGGGTAGGCAGAAAGCACCGAGTACCTTATTTTCAAAATTATCTTTACGTTATGGTCTTGACTTATTGGGAATCAGTGTTATGTGAGGTGTTTTATGGCTATTATATGTATATTATTGCTGTTAAAAACTTCAAGTCGACTATTTTCGGTGTTAATATGTTATATAAACAGTGTTGTTTTTTTATAAATTTTTCTAGGTTCTTCATACTTTATACTTCTGCAACGTTAAAGTAAAGAAATACTTACTTTCTGTAATAATTAAATTTTAATATTAGCGTTATTGAGAAAGATATATCTATGAAGTATAAGAGACGGATTAGGCTGTCACGGAGAGCGTTCTCGCCTAAGGTATCCTAGAAGTACAATACCTAGACTTCTTTTAATTCTCATCGATTAATAATGATTCTGAAATAAATCTCATAACTTGAATTATTGCTATTTTGTATTGTAAGTCAATCAATAAAGGCTTTGAATGTTTTCATGCTCTTGGTAACAAAACAATGACGTGAAGTAAACTTTCATTGTATATTCGCTCATTTTTCAACTTCACACCCCCATCGGATAGCTTCGCCCCACTCACCCTGCCTACGGCCAGCGTCCCCCGTCCCCCGTCCACCCCTACAGCTAGCGTCCCCTCGAGCGAATAGACGGCACTCGTTGACTACCGGGTTGATAAGTGAGGGACGACATTTAAAGGCCTTTTTTTCATCTATAAAACTGCGTGTGAAAGTATTATGTTCGGTTTATATTTTTACTTACTGTAGCTGGCTGTAATATGAATAATACATGTTATATAAAATACATTTTAAGCAAAATATATTTATTGACAATTAAATTTGTAATTATGAAGGCAAAGCAGACTTGTGTGAAACAAATTTTTAATCTGCGAATTACAATTGAGTAAGAACTACAAATACTCTAGTACGATATATTGTATAATACTATTTTACTTACTTGCGTCTAAAAGAGATTAAATAATAATTAAATAATATTATTATTATTTGTAAATTAAACAAACTAAATATAGGAATAGTTCACAAATATTTTGGTCTGTCGCTGGCAACCCTGATTCGATATTGTTTACATTATCTAAGTGTTGCTATAATGTGTATATTTAGATTTTTAGCAGTCTGTTTATCATTGTATAAGTTCCGTGTAGTTAGAGATGAGATGGCCATGTGTTACTTTATCCCAAAATTTTATAAAAAAAGGATATTGTTTTCTAAAACGTCTTTGACTGCCTCGTAAAACGTAGCTCATTTCATGACAGATGTCAATCTGACATGGCTGAGATGCTAGGACGCTAGTTGGGACGATGTTAACAATCGATTATTTATCGATTTTAATGTAAATATTTTCAATGCCTACATTAAGATAGATATCTGTGACGTTGCTTTCCTCTATATAAATAAGATAGATAAACAAGAGCATCAACTCCGTCGCTGCCATTATCTGCATACTTCGTAAAATCTTTGGTAAGTACATTGCCTCTATCGTGAATTTATGTTTTCCAATATCATTATTTTAGTTTTTTCTCCGTATTTTGAGTTCTTTTTACATGCATATTGATTATACTTACGTAATACTGTAATTGTTGAAATTAAATGGAATAAGTAATTAACAAATCAAGATATTACTTTAGCTCTTTTTACTTTATCTTATGTAACATCATAAAAAACTCTTCTTAACATCATAAAATTCGATTAAAAAAATGTGCTCGTATAAATAAAATGCAGTTATCATGAAATAGTGTATAAGACGATCAAAACTAGTCTACACTTACAGTTAACTGAAAAAATATTAATAACAATAATACAATTTATCAATTTATTTTAAATTAATTTTTCATTAAACATAATTATCTACACACAGCTGATATATTATGGTGTATTATGCATGTAAAGATTAACTATATTAAATAAGGGAGGCAAGGCATATGCCGCATTAGAAGTAAGGATAAAATTGCATAGGATGGATTCATCAAATTATAAAAATGAAAATGGATGATTATATGCACCAAATGATATGTTGTACATGTCAACCAATGTATTCTTTGTTTGTTTTTTTACTATAAGATGTATATATTTCTCATGCGAGGAACGATGGGGTTGTCATATACACTTCGTATTGAAACCCCAAAAATATATATAAAAAAAATTAAAAATAAGATGGATTGCAGTAAATAAAGCGGCTTAATTTTTTTCCATTAATGAAGCCACGTAGCGAAATAAAAATAGCCATATATTTCATAAATATCATTTAACGATTTAAATTAAATCAATGTTAAATATCAATTCATAATTGTCATATATTATAATTACTAAGAACTATGAAAAGAAACAAAACTATTACCCATTTCTGCAATTTTTAATTATGTTTTTATATAGGTTTGTAATCAAGTTGAAGGGTAGCAAAATCATAAACATTTGTACCGGTGTTGCCACACTGTCGATATCCGCATTGTCAATGGTTGACCGGTAAATTGAAATACAATATCGATAACCGTATCGATTGCATCGACCCACCATGTAGAAACTTATTTGTTCTGCATTTGGGTGTAATAAAAATATCTTCATAAGTATTATAAATGTTTATCAGCTGTTACCATGACATAAGCGCTTAACTGCCTATTTTGAAATCAGATAACCGCGTGTGAAGTTGTCCGAACTATTATTACTATTATTCTAATGGTAATAACTATTATTTTAAATTTTCAAAATTACTCACTTCCGTCTATAAAAAGATAAACAAATTATTTTTATGAAGTCAGTGTCAATAATGTTGTATATTAATCAAAACATAATAAAATAACTCACATATATTTGCTATTAAAACGAAAAAAAAAAGAATTTTTAACAATTAATTAAATGTTGAAAAAATGCATATCATTATATTGTAAATATTTGCTTACCATAAACTGTAATAATAAATAGTAATATAATAAGTATTTCATAAATGATAGGTATAATTTAATTAGTAACATTGTATTTAAAATACTTACACGGCCGTTCTATGAAATGAAAGTTAGTTATTAAATATGATATTAAATCTAATTAAAGATGATTATTACAATCGATATAAATACTTAAAAAAATTAACCCTTCTTATTCTCTAATTGAGAAGATTTAAGGGCATACTTAGTTTGAATTTTAATTTGAATTTGTATCTAATTTTTATTCACTATATGATATTAGGTGTTCAAAACGCAAAGAACTTTACAGTGCGATGCAAACCAGGATTCTTATCGGTAGCCAGAGTTGAGAATCCTAACCACCGCACTAGCAGTGCTTATATTATAAATACGAAATATATGGCAAAGAAAAGGATGCTTCGCTTATTGAAAAAATAATTCTTACATCGAGCTACAAAAGAACATAAAATGAAAAATTATGAATCATAGAAGAGTATTTTAAAACAATCAGGATTAATAAATATATCTAATATCAATAAGTTATTTTTTTACCGTGATCTGGAAAACAAAAAGAAGTACCGATTATTATAATTACGGACAAAAACATGCAACATTATAATTAACATTACATTACAACATTAAATTGATTATAAATTAGGTAATATAAATCTATAAGTAAATTCACGTTATATCCGGAGCTGGCAATTACTGTACGTTAAAGTTTTACAGAACCTTTCGTATGAGACGGGTATATTTCGTATCACTCACTCACACACACACACACACACACAACGCGTGCGCGCGCTCGAATGCACGCACGCACGCAAACTAATTAGGAACTAAATCTCTTCTGCGCGTTAGTTAATTATGCTATAAAGTTACTCACGTTCAGCTGTAAAACATACCTAAAGTTATTTACTCAAACTCTATTTACACGTAAATATAATTTGCGAAAATTAAACTATATATTTTGGATTATAAACATATAAAACCCATAAGAGACCACAATGGCATGGCAACGTAATAATGAAACATATACAAATAAAACTTATATAAGATGTATACAGTATAGCATAATATGTAATATACTTACAATCTCCTGAAAAATGCAGAAATACGATCAATAGCTGCTTATGCATTTCACATACGAAAATGAATGTTTAATACAAAATAAATTTTTTTCAGATGCAATGCCTGCATACCGTCTTCCGCCCTACGAGCTGATAAGGCTTTATAGATTTCAGTTGTATTTATTGTGATACCCTCATTATTGAATACAATTGTTACTCCAATATAATTCATTAACGAATTAAACTTTAATAGCTTTTACTTACGCTGTCCTGAAAATGGAAAGGTATTTAGAAATTTAATCCCAGAGTTCAGTTAATGCTTTTTGGAAATTAAATTTACTTTCAATTTAAATTTGGACAAATATTGTGATTATTAATAAAAATTAAATGCGGCACTCGGGGACTGGCGTGTTAAAGCTATTGCATAGCATTTCTTATCAACGTATGCATCTATAATTATATATTTATTTATTTACGATTGTTAAGTACTTGTACTTAGGGTCTTTTGTAACACGATAACAGAAAGTCATTAAAATGAAAAAAGGCTTGTTGAAAAAATACCTTTGTACAAGTAAAACATTTATTCTAAACTAAATTTGGATTTGGAACGCACGCACACAAACACCGTGCCGAAGTCTGCCGAACGAAAACGACTTTAGACGATGCACGGTTTTCAACGCCGCACCGCTGTGCCGGTCGGAGTGGGGGGTGTTAGGTTTATTTTCGTTACGGAATTTCCTGATTCGGTCGCCGCGCTCGAAGCCCGCGATAAAAGCTATGCAATAGCCTAAAAAAAACAAGAATAAAAACAAAAGATCCAATGAATCGCTGTAAATTAATTTTAAAATAGTACCTTTACCTGAAATAAAGTATTTCAAGCATTAATTTTTAATTATAATTGTACATCGCGAAAGCTAAAATAAAAATTGATTTATAAAAATCTGTGAAATCTTTCAGTACACCGTCTATTTATATTATAAACCAGACGCCAGCAGCGTCGCCGTGGTTCAGATATAATAACGTAATAATAACTATAATTAAATATTTATTTATACATATATTTAAAAATCCCGTGTCACGATGTTTGTATAAGAGTTTAAAAAAAGTATGAATTTTATTATCTCATTAGGATCGGTCGAGTAGTAGGGGCCCATATGACGAACACTGGGATAGGAGATTTATATAAAGATTTAATGATTTTTTAAGATTATTGATATTTTTATGAGAACAGGTAGGTGAGCTACAAAATTAAATTGGATATTAAAGTAATACTCACTGGCTCCTAGAAAATAATGGAGAATAATAATATTCATTAAAATTATTAGATAGATTAAATCTCTTAGTATTAGGAGACATAGAAAAAAAATATTGTGTAATATTTACTTAATATAGTTTTGGATAAATTAATTAGGTAATATTTGTGGACATTAATATTAATTATTGTTTTCGTATTTTTTATTTGTGTTTTTAATAAAACAATTAATACTACTTACACCCTGCATCAGGTTCACGAGAACAAAATCATGAAAATGAATTAGTATTATTATTAAAAGGAAATAAAATAGAATAAGAAATTCGATTTTTAAATTTAATTGTTTTGCTTTATCAAGATAAAAAGAATTTGATTTGAATAAAAAAGCACATTAATTAATAACGATTAAAATATGGCGTTATTAACAATATATTTCACAAAAGAAAAATCTTACGTATCGATTCTGAAAAATATATCGAAAAGATAATTAGCGAGCGTTTCGAAAATTATTTTGAATGAAGTTGAAGTCTCCAACAAGTTCTTTCTTTACTTCCCTCTATGAAAGCTAAGATACATATATACTATCATCCAGGTCTCTTAAAACACTAATATTATTATTTAAATAAAAACAAATGTCCTTTTTATGTCACAAATTATTTAGTATTGGAGGATATTCGCCAATATCAAATGCTTAGCGTGGTCTTTAGACATCAAAAGATCTACATGGGCTCATACATTATATTTGAGATCATAAGTTATACTTGAAACCATAAGTTAACCTTGAGATCATAGTCGATACTTGACATCATAAGGTATAGCTGAGACCATAAGAATCGAAAACTCTATTTAACAATATTAAATTTAATCGTTCGATATAAGGTTTTATTTATTAACTCATAACATATGAATTTATTTCATACTTACAGTGAACTAAAATGAAAATATAATAAGATATAAAAATAATACACAACACACAAACTTGAAGATATACTGAATTATAACGGCAGTTGTATGAATTAAAAAAAAACTTACAATATTCTGAAATTTATAAAACAAGTAATTAATGGTATGATTTTATTTACTTACAACTAACACGATGAATACTATTTTATCGAACGCATCTACATATTTTAGACTGTTTAGAAGTGTAGACACATTCTAGCATGGGACGCGTGTATGTTAGAAAAAGAATCCTTTGTCATAATATATTTTAGGTGCTATTTTCGATTTCAATATGGCTGAGCCAGTTTTCACGTGGCTATTCTTATCGAACCATCCATCTTATTCATAGTATATGTCCTTATAGTCCTATAATCTGTCCTATATCTACTGTTACATTACATATATATCATCATGCTATACATATATTAATTATATTATAAAAAACAATTAGCGTAAAAAAGGCAGAAATACGAGTACCTTGGGCTAGAAATTAAAATAATGTAAATTCGTTACCTTACATAATTTATTTATAAAAGAAGAGAATATTTTAACTACTATTAGATCATTTAATAGTCCGGCTCAATCTCCTCCTCGCCTCACCTCCCGCTAGAAACCCTCTGCCTTAACACCACTATTATTAAGACAATCATTGAATTGAAAGCGACATAATTACACTTACTGTTGGCTAGAACATGAGTGTTTATTTCATTAAATCAAGTCGTAATTTATTTATTTATTTAACAATAATAATAATGTGACGAAATATAATGAATTTTTAATCTAAGGAATCCTTTAAAACAAATCCCCGAAGACATTCTCACCTTTCATAGATCCTGTACATGGACATAATAGGAGGGAATAAAAGGCTCAGTATACGACTCGATTGTCGCAGGAGGTCCCTTGACGTAGCGTCTCTGCCGCCCCTTAAACATGTCGGAACAGTGGTACTATTTAACCGTAAAGGCAATCTTCTGGACTGATCCGAGACAAATTTTCCTAATTAACAATCGCTACTGACCGTGGCTTTAGGCTTTACCCGGACTTTACAGAGTCGCTCTGTCTGAATTGAGCGAAGGAGTGAGTTCCCACCCTCCAAGAATTCTGCACACTTGTTGGCCTCATTCTTAGAGCTTTAAGGCCTTAGTTCGCTAGAATATAGTTGTCAATACACTTACCGCTTCAGGCTAAGACAAACAACGTACGTTAATATCCATAACGAAGGAAGGCAGCTCAAGTTTGATATACAATATTTATGCAATGTTAACAATGTTGGCTATTGGAGTTGAGTAAGTCTTCACTTATAATGAGGTGGTTTATCCGGTTTGGCGTATTTCATACATCTTAGAAAACACGAAATTGTTCATGTCGCCTCAGTATTTTTATTTAAAAAAAATTATGTCTATATAAAATGAAAAGGGCCCGCCAGTATTTGAACTCCATACCTACGGAATGGGAGTCTGAAGTCTAAGAGCCTCATTAACGTTATGTATCATTTTCAAAAACAGATGAATACAGAAACACGTATTACCGGCAACTGAAAAAGGGTAACGAATATTTTCTTTATCATTATTGTGTAAAAAAATAATACTAAGTCTGCTCAATTTCCTTGATTCTTTCATAAGACCCATCTCCTGACAATAATTAACACAACAAAAAAAAATGCGAAATTGTTCCATCCGTTCGCGCGTGATGCGATGACCGAGGGAATCAGAGATTCATTTTTATATATATAGATACAGATAAGCTTCTTCCAACGAACGTAAAGCCAATACAGCCTTCGCACTAATAACGGTTTAACCTATACCTCGTCGAGACTGCTATACATATAATTGGCGGCAAAATCTCCTCCCTCATTATTTATTACTTACTGTTATCTAAAATTGCAAAACAAAAAACAAATTAATCACAATGAAGAAAAGGTGATACCTATCTTACTATGTGTGTATATGTAGTATGTGTCTTGTGTGCGTGTGTATGCCACTGAACTCAATGCATCTATGAAACTGTAGCATGTGTGTAGTGAACATGCGGACGAGACAGCCTTAAATCAATTATTCGGAAAAAGAATTTGTGTTAATTGTGTAAGGATTTATTTATTAAACGAAACATCACGCCTGTAATCCCCTTAAGGGGTACGCAGAGGAGTGTAGTACTCCCCCACATTTCACCAGTTACGTTTAAGTCCCACAATGGAATAGGTGGTGAGCCTATGGCCATGCACCGGGCACACATCCAGACTCTTAGTCACTGCTAGAGATTCTAAATTAGAAAAATCCAACAGTACCCAACTCGGGATTTGAACCCAGGACCTTCCGATCGGCAGTCGCGCTAGCAACCGCCCGACCAACGAGACAGTGAAAAAGTTGCGTTTTAGATCCGCGTAAGCCTTTTAACGCCTTAAGAGCGCCTGTTATAATTTGTGATAACTTGTAAAACACCAATGAAGTTGTATAGACTTTGTACAGCTAAACAATTCGAGTGGACCCTTTTCAGTTTTTTCATCGTAAACATATTTCGAAACTTCGTCATTTCGTAAGTTCGTAAACGTATAAGCAGTGATAGCCTAGGCCTAGTGGTTTGTATTTCAGCCACCCACACCGGAGAGTCTGGGTTCGATCCTGGCACGCACTTCAGACTAGTTACGTTCGTTTTATAATTTAAAATTTCAATATAATCCGCTATAACGGTGAAGGAAAACGTCGTGAGGAAACCTGCACACCTTAGAGACGTTATAAGGTATATAATATTTTCTGAAATGTATGAAGCGTAATCCGCACTTGGCCAGCGTGGCAGACTATGGCCTAAATCCCTCTCAGTGTAGGAGAAAGGATGGAAACAAACATATTTAAAATTGTATACGTTAAATAAATAATTGTCTCGTGAAGATTAATTGTGTAAACAATACTCGGTGCTTAAACAAACATGTCATATTTCTACATAGATATAAAAAAGCTACAATTAATTGTTATATAATACAAAAAAATATAATGTTATATAATGTGTGCCCGGTGCATGGCAATAGGCTCACCGCCTATACCATTGTTGGACTTAAACGTAACTGGTGAAATGTGGGGGTGTACTACACTCCTCTGCCTACCCCTTAGGGGATTACGGGCGTGATGTTACGTTATATTCTGTCAGATTCCTCTAAGTACCTTATCTACCTTTAGACCCTATTAGTCAATTTCGTTGTCTCTATGCACGAATTGCGAAGCCACGAATTCTGATCGTCTAAAATTACAGTATCCGCGTATCTATTGAAAAAAGCAAAACTCTTTTATTGATTTGATTTGCATTGCATTTGTAATATTCTAATTAATCAACTGACAATGTCCATTAAAACAGTTGCTATTTCCAATTAATACTATCTTTGTTATGTGTTCAAATTAATGGACATGCTTTTCGTTAGGTAGGGTTGTCGCCATTTCGAGTTCATCGTCAATTATGAAACATGTATCAATGTCATGAATGTAACTCCCCGCGGCGAGCACGGTTGAAAATATTAATGCGATTAATGGGTAAATTAATGGCAAATTAGCGATGCAGACTCGTTGTGTAAATAATAAATCTTTTACTTGACATTTTATTAAACCGGCAAGCGGCCTGTTTGTACTTTGACAGTTCAAATCTTCGAGATTTCGGCTACGCGAACGATGAGTAATTGGTTGTATTTTGTACAGATAATTTTAAATATGCGCGCACCGAATGAGTTGTGATAGCCTACTGAAGTCCTCCTCCCACTCCGGCGGGCGTGGGCTCAAATCCTGGCGCGCACCTCCGACTTGTTCCGTGCGTTTTATAACTTAAAATTTAAATACCACTCGATATAACGGTCCTGGAATATATTGAGGATACCTTCACACCTTAGAAATGTTATAAAGTATAAAATATTTTCTGAGGTGTGTGAAGTCTACCAATCCGCACTTGACTAAAACCCTCCCACTATGAGCGGAGATCCGGTCCAGCAGTGGACTAATAAAGGGGTCGACAGAAGAATCACACCGATTTTGTTTACCGACTAAATGAACCAAAATTAGGTATCTTTCAGAACTGTTCTCCATTGTGGCGTTTTACAGCCCTTAATCTCGTTACCCAATTTCTACATCTAATTAGATTAGTGTCTGTTTGATACAATGGTGTAATAAATGCTCTTCTCATCAGCAGCGATGAACAAGCAACGATTCGTCCGCTATTAATATACTTAACAGCCGTCATGTTAGGGGTTTAGAGTCTTAAGACATTGCTGCCAACGAATGGTAGGTGTTTGTGTCAGTGTGTGTGTATTGTCGAGGTAGGACATAGGACTTGCGCCACTCTCAAACAACGCCCCAACTCACACTCATTTGTTTTTTGTTCTTCCGCTATAAAATAACCAACTTGTATATAACCATTCGTTTATTTCTCTCACAAACAAGTTTAGAACATTTTGAGATCTTATAACTACTGCTAAATCTGTACCTTACGAGAGCCTGCTTCTTGGATTAGCTTAGAAAAACCTAATTTACAAGTCACCAGAGACCACCCGCGGAGCGATTTAGAATAGCTCTCAATTAGCTAATGACTTTAAGCTGGTAACATGTTAATTTGGATATGGACCAACGATCTGATTAAGGACTAATTAGTCTAAATGTTTGCATGAAACATTTTGCACCCGAACAGTAGACTGCGCGTGAGATGGTAAGGCTGTAACAAAAGTTGCGATTCGTCCAGCATCGGCAGCAGCATTCGCATAGTCAGTGGAACAAGCCCTTACAATAAGATTTGGCTGGCAGTAATTAAGGAGAAGAATCGGCTAATTGTAATCACAAGTAGCCCATTACAAGAACGCATTAACACATAATTCAACCAGTCGGAGAATTATGCCGCCGGGCGAAACGATGAGCCTTGATTGGCGTAAGGCACGAGAAGGGCGATTTTTGTTCTTTTTTCAAATTTGAAGAGAGCACCAAATGACTATGCGGCAGTTACTAATGACAGCTGCTAATAGACATCTGCAACCAACGTCTGAGTAGGCTTTAGGATGGCTTCATGGCTTTTGTTAGCGCATGTTTTGCTGACATAAGTCTTAAAAGCACCCGACCAGACCGTCCGACGTTGTGCATGTTGAAAGATACGATTGCATGGAATTCAACCATAAATTTAATTGGGACTTCTTAAAGTAAGACTGAAAATGTTTACGATATTCATACTATCCTTGGGGACTATCAGTGACATTATATCAGGCTCTTAAAAAGCTGGAGAAAGCTTTTCAGAACGCTTATAATACTTATTAATTGTCCATTTACAATTCATTTAGTATAAACCATAATAGGACTATATTTTCCTGTAGATGTTTAAAGTATCCTCTTTCTTTAACTTGGGTCATTTCATCCTCCGGGAAATTACCGTTTCGACCAATTAGAGCAGATCCGAATAAATTTCGACTAGACACTCGGATATATTTTTTAATTACAGCCATTACGTAACTCTCAAATATTTTTAGCGTAGCGCTGAACATTTTTCGATATTTTTGTTATTAGTACTTACAGTTGCATGTTTTGCTTTGTAGTGTATTTTTTTTTATTTTATTATCTGTGCTTCGCTACATTTTCCTGTTATTTTTGTATTCATATCATACTTAAATATTCCATAATAATGTTATGCCAGTTTTAATTCTTATTCACAATTGTTGGACAGTCCATATGCGAATGTACCTCCTTTAAAAAGGAAACTCCTTTAAATCCCTTCCCACTTTGGGTTGTTTGCGAGTGTGTTTGTTGTTTCAGAGAACAGAAGTCAGATTGGTTTATTTGGTTTGCGGTAAAACGTGTCTACCTACCTACACACTGCTATTGCGCCAAATGGTTCATTTCAATGTTTGGGTTGCTTTAGATTTGTATGTGTGCACTTGTACTAAGATTATGTTTATAATTATAACCAAGTAGCAAGACGTTGATAGGTTGCCATGGTTACCATGATTTTAAATGTGGAACGATTCTATTGTCTTTTTTACTAATGTTTTTGCCTGTGTCTACGGATGATGCTAATGGTCGCTATGGTTACCATAATTTTAAATCTGGAACATTATAACAGCTGTATCTGATATTGATGATCTAAATTCAAAAAAATGTAATGAACTAGTGAATGATGAATGATGATGAATGAATGATCTAAAAATTTAATATGCACACTTGACTCTAAAATACCAATAAATAAAGAATGACTAAGTTAATTAATCAATTAACAACCATGCAGAGTCTAATAAATTAAATAAACACATTCGAAAAATAAATGAATAACTGAACGATAAAATTAAAAATACGAGTAGCTATTGCATATTTAACAAAATCGTAACGCGTTTTTTTTTGCCGACGTGATGGAAAACTTGACCCTCTTACCGGGAAAGCCTTCGTGTGTTCCCGGCTTCTCGTGTAAAGGCTTACCCGTGAAACCACTGCGACTGAAACAGTTTATACTGGGCGTGCAACAAACTAAGCAGGTAACTCTAGCTGACAGGTTCTACGACTGTTCGCTACAATGCTTCACACGATTCACAGACTCGGCCTGCTATATTATTTAAAAGCGGAGGTCGCCTTTGGAAGGTCTATCTATACACATTGTAGCGATCCAGAAGAAAGAAAAATAAAAAAAATAAAAATCTACTTATTCCCTGCTCTGTTTGCCTTTAAATAATGCACTGCAATTACAAAAACAAAGAAAAGATTGTCATATGTGTGTTTCATAAATTAAACTCGCTATGCCGATGAAGGAAATCATATGTTCCTGAAGTGCGTGGGTTTTCCCTGTTTGGTTAACGTAGAGTTTGGTCTGGTCGTCTACGAGAAGAGACCTGTCAAAAAGGTGGAACACCAGAAGGGTTAGAAAAACGGATGAAAGATCATTTGCGACGAAAAAAGCATTCACATTCAATCACGAGAAACGGTAAACGTGAAAACAATATCCCATAATAAAAGTACGTAACATCACGCCCGTAATCCACTAAGGGGTAGGCAGAGGAGTGTAGTACACCCCCACATTTCACCAGTTACGTTTAAGTCCCACAATGGA
>DWDX01001768.1:0-17264 GCA_018245675.1 Agara michaeli | reverse complement strand
TTATTCACACTAAATATATATATATATATATATATATATATATATATCAGTGTATAAGTGACAATTTTATATATGTTTCCATCCTTTTTATAGGTCCACTGCTGCACCGATAATTGTTTACAATCTTTGGTTTAATACCATTCGCGATAAAAGTAAAGGAAAACATCGTGAGGAAACCAGCACACTTTGACATGTTATGAAAATTTATAATTTATAAAGTGTGTGAAGTTTTCCAATCCGCACTTGGCCAGCGTAGAAGACTAAGGCCTAAAACCTAAGAGTAGACCTGTGACCAGCAGTGAACTACTAATAGGGTTGATAACAAAAACGGAAGATGACAATTGAAATAAAAATTCAACCGTCATTTTATATGACGCAAAACTATCCCTTTCTCTTGAGGTCAGTCACGGAAATTTAGGTTGAATAACTTGTTTTCAAGAACTGCTTCTTTTTTTATAACATCACATATTTTGTCTGTAAATTGGATTGTAAAACATGCATACATATAGTATTATAATAAATTGATACAGTTAACAGATCATTTTGCCTTGCAAGCCAATTACGCGATAAATTAAAAAAAAAATGTAATTACGAGATACTTTCGGTCTTGTGAATTCTAGCTATAGTTAAATGATTAATAAAGGAATAGATAACGGCACTAAATATTTTCCGGTGTAAGTGTTACATAGACCTCTGTGTGAATTATAACATTACATTTCGTTGAAATAGTTGTTCATAATGAAACGTGTTTGCGCTTCGTAATGAGCGTTATTGACTAACAACAGACAGACTTAAACAGAGCAAGGATCTTGTAATTCATTACGAATGTTGCTTATTACACAAAACCAAAAAAAAAAAATGCGTTTGTTGTTCAATGTAAGTTCACTGTAAAGTTACTTACTTTTCTCTTTCCTTCATTCGTTTAAAATGATAATTAACCGACTTCAAAAAAAGGAGGAGGTTCTCAATTCGTCTGTATTTTTTTTTTTTATATTGTTACCTCATAACTCTGGACTGCGTGGACCGATTTCGATTTTTTCTTTTAATCGAACAGTGGTGCTTCCCGTTTGGTCCCATTTTATTAACCGACTTCAAAAAAAGGAGGAGGTTCTCAATTCGTCTGTATTTTTTTTTTGAAAAAGCAAGTATATCCATATCTCATGCGTTTGCTAACTTTAAGCAATCTTTAACACGTCCACATAGGCTTGATGTTAACCTAGCTACAACTACGTAGATGTATTATTCAAGGTACTATTTAAAAACTAGGCTGTGTTAAGAAGTTCTAATAACTTGCCACCACCCGCCTCCCATTGAATCAAAAGTCATCGATAACCCGTTCTTAATATAGGGAAGTTGTGGAGGCAGTAGAGGCTTGTGTCAGACTCCACTAAGCTATATATGCCTCCGTCATATATTTCCGTGATTCCGATGGCGTTGGTCCTATTTGAGGATGCTCATGTATAGGATGGAACTGGAGTTCGGTGGAAGTCGCTGACAGCATAAATAAACATATCCCTTGCGAATTGCTAGTGCAGTTTAGTTCTAAACGCGTGCAATTGGAATTTAACTTTGATTTTATTAATAAAGAAAGCAAAGTTTACAACGACTTATTTAACTATTGTGAGTGTGGTAACACTATTTTAAAATAAATTTATCTCACGTTATTAATTAAGTAATATTGTTGACTAGCAATCTGTTCATTGTTATTATTTACAATTTTTTTAGATAACATTTGAGCTCTTAATTAAGAAATATGTATAGCTATTTCACTAGTAAGTTTTTAATTATTTCTAATATTCAATTTAATTTAAATTGGATAAGATCTACAGTACTAATTAAGAAATATATTTCATTAACAACATGATAATCATTTCTGCTATTATAATATGTTTAAATACTAAATGTTTTCGGTGGCTTCGCTCGCGCTCGTCTATTAAGGTTTCGCGATTTCTTAACCGCATTAAGGCTGTTAATTAAGTATTGGTCGGGAACCTGATTAGGTTCCTATCACTACAAACTGACTCTACATCCATTATCTTAGTATCAAAACAGACCGACACCGACACCGTGACCAATCCGCTTCAAAACCAACCGGTCAATTTTGAAACCAAAACCAAAATCTTAATCGACCAACGCCTGAAACCACAATTTGGAAATTAATGTTGTGAACGCAAACATTAATTTTTAAATTGCGGTTTTGTGAACAGCCTGCATTACTAATACCTGTTAATCATATGGAATACCAGTTGCTAGAACTGTGAAGGAAATTATCGTGAAGAAATCTGCACATTTAATATTTATATACAATATTCATCCGCCCACAGTGGAGATCTGGGATTCAAGTACAGTGGTAGATTATGGCATCGATTGTACTCGTTCTAAAAGTACACTTGTGTCCAACAGTGTATAATAAAATATATTCGATGATGGTCATAATTGAAGACAAGTAATTCAGAACGCACTTAGTTAACTCACTTTTACATGGCCGGTTCGAACTCAAGGTCGTAAGTACGGTACATTAATCTCGATGATACTTTGTATAGCAATTAATTATTCGCTTATCGATGCCAATCATAACCTGTACTCAGAAAACAAACACATAAGTGATGACGAAATCGTAACGCATCAGTGGACGAGTTAAGAGGGTGTAATTAAACACACAGTCCCACAATCCGTGTTTCATATACAGCAAGTATTAAGCCTGTTTGATACAATGTAATATGTTATGGCACCAGCTACACCCGAGCGTACTTACGTTGATTTAATAAATACGCTTGTATACATAAATACAAATACAAATAAAAATACAAATATATTTTATTGTACATTACATTAAAATATAATATTGATATATTATTATACAAAAGGTACAATTGACAAGTAGGTGTACAAGCTGTATAAGAACTAACGAATATTACGTTAAAAATTAAAATATTAGATTTTCTTATTTTTATTAATGATCAATAAATATCATTTTTTTGTAACTCAGCATCAGTGCCAAGATCGAGCCTCAGAGGCCTGGGATTGGAGTCTGAAATCCAAATCATTAGATTATCACTGCATTGCGCATTTTATGATATAACCTAGTGATTTGAGATTCAGTCTACAACTCCTAGGGCTCTAGGTTCAAATACTAGTATGCATGCACCTCCGACTTATTTTTGATCTTTTAGCCGGATTAATATTTTTATTCGAATAGGAATTTTCTCTTGTAAGCGAATTGTAATATACTTATGTGAAAGTGAAGATTATTTACATCTCATAGCTCATACTTTCAAGAGTAAAATTTTAATGTTAGGTTATGATAATGAGATAACCTATTGCAACACAGGAAGGCTTTAAACAACGATTGAATTAACCTATCCGATTAAGTCGAAAGCGTATAAAATGTTTGACGTAAGCTCAGATTGAACCTGTGACCTTTGGTTGTCCATACTCAATCGTATATGCAACTTTGGTGCATATGTAATGAGCTTTAGGTGGTAAACGGTATTTTCATTGAAATACAAGAAATTAACAAACTTGAAGAATATTCGGTTAAAATAAAAATTAGATTTTTTTTATTAGCAATCATTCCGGTGAAAGTAAATCTATAAAAAAATTGGCTTTGCGTATTTCAGAAGATGAATAATACCGAATCATCCCCATCCCTTGCCTGTATCCACTCGGCTCATATCATATCCGCTCGATCTATTCGCGATTTTGAAAGTTCCACAAAAAGTTACTTTATTTTGCGATCAATTTCATTATACTAGGATTTATCGAAAACAAACTTCGAAAACACTATAAAGGCAACAACGCAAACAATGATTTCAATAAACTTTGCATCCAATTTTACTATTTCCGGTGTGCAAGTTTTAGATGTTAGAATATGTTTTTTTAATTGCCGCAAGAAAAACCCAAAAGAATTCTCGACAAAATTATTTGAGATAAATTAGCAATTCTACCGTGTAGCAGCTGTTTTTATTTTGCTTCAAATTTTAATTAAAGGCCTAGATTCCTTGTAAAAAATTACATATAATACGATTATATCACAGATGTAAATGCGTATGAAAGAGATCTTATTTACCACGTGCGTATTTTGTAAGATACGTTTCAACCGTTAGCAAATTGTCAGTTTCAAATTTAGAGCTTTTCATAGCAGGTTAAAATATTAATAATAATTGAGCAATTACACATGGTATCTAATTTCAAATTACTCAATTAAATGCCCGTGCTATGGTAGCTGGATAGACAACAAACGATTAATATACATGTAAATAGTATACAATACCATAAGATATTTTTTAGTACATCCAGCACAGAACAAATGAATGTGTTCAATACACAAATACATACCTATCTGTCCTGGTTTGGAATCGAATCGGACTCCATCGATCGAGTGTCGACCACGAGCCAACTTCACCGTTTGAAGTTCATACGTTTGAAGTGTATAAATCAATCAAAAGATGATCAACGGATATCAAAAGAAATTTATTCAAATTCAAATTTATTTATTTCCCTGAACATAGCATAATACAAATTTTATTAACATTTATAAATTAAAATACTAAAAATAAAAACATACTGTATATACATAATTCACTCTTAATTAACCAACCAACAAGATACCAGTGGAGATTAAATGAGCACAATGTCAATAACGTTAAAATCGGCCAAGAAGGTCACTCATTCAATGACTGACCGCACCCCGAGTTGGTTAACTTTATTTTTATTTTATCTTAACCATCCAAAATTTGCAACTATGTTAAGTTATAAGCGTTTTTGAAAACCTTCTGTGTTTGTAAAGTACTTAATATGTATATAGGTCTATAAAATATTTCGTAACTATTGTAGTTTTTGGATAAGTTAATCGAGATGAAACCAACTTCTTATTTACCTATAATAATTACTCCTTCCTGTTTGAGAATAATTATATTGTGAGGACGAGTCGATCCATTGATTTAATTGTCCGACATTTGTGCTCATGTCAATGACCTCAAGATATCACTGGGTTTTATGCATTGGAGAGGTCAAAAGGCATTCGCTTCTCGCAAAACCAGACACTGAAGGTAGGGGTCGACCCTTGACTCTCTAGCAACCTGGTAAAGTACCTATATTATCTTCCTTTGTTTCAGATATTGAAGACGGAAACCAGTACCTATGTCCTACAACATACTTTTTCATTCGTTCTCTAATCCATGTTTATTCAACATAACATCATATTATGATGTTATGCAATACATAAACACAGTTGTGATATTAATTAATATGAAATATTGCGTTGATAATTATATTAATGTTTTCATGACCATGTAGACCAAACAATTGTCTAAGCTACGCAATGGTCATTGTAAATGATAAGAACTAGCCTCAATTTCTTTTGCCCATAAATATGAAACGTAACATGACGCCTGTAACCCGCTTAAGAGGTAGGCAGAGGAGTGCAGTGCACCCCCCACATTTCACCAGTTACGTTTAAGTCCCACAATGGAATAGGTGTGTGCCTATAAATACGGATTGATTTAAAATTGTATGTTTTATTTAAAACGATATACAATGTGTTTTGTTTATCTTAATTTGCTTAGTTTTAAAGAACATTGAAGTACAAAAGTATAACAGTCTAATAAGCCAATGGAAAACTTAATTCAATGAATGCTAAATTCTCTTATTACTTCGTCGTTGCACGGCATATTGACATTTAACAACTTGAACAGTTTGAACTTGAAATGAACAGTTTTCAGCGACCGTTCCAAAAATGATTGATCCCTTGAAAGTTCTCATTCGTATTGCCCACGCGGAAATACGATAATAGTACACATTTGTCTGATAGTTCATTAATTTCAAATTAATTCATAATGACAAGAAAAATATTCAAATCGTATAATACTATTTACAATAGCGAAAAAGTCATGCCGTTTTACTTGAAATAAATTATATTGAGTACTTTTTCTTATTATGTACTTATATACTCAGTTATCCTAACTCCCTTGAGCCCTTCAAAGTCTAAGTGACAAAGTCACAAACATGCATACATTATTTTACACCCAGGCACAGAATACATATAATACTAGATAATGTAATAGAATCGAACCCGCTACCCCGACTCAGCACTGAGGTTTACTAACGACTAGACCATCGCACCAGTCAATTTAATGAAACTCGATACACACAAATCCGTAAACCGAACCTAGTCTTTGCATTGTGTTTAGTAATCTCACATATGATCGCTAAGTAGCCGCTATATTTGGTGTCAATGAGGTTATCCAATATTGAATTAACTAGAACGAAACTGCGATACATTACACCGACTCTACACAATCATAACGCATGCGTAATGTCGACTCTACGTGCATTTTCTCATGACTCAATTACAGACAGTCGAAATGTTTGATTTTAATCATTATTTTATGTATTATCATTAACATTAATATCGTTATATAATCACGCCCGATCCTTAACGGGGTAGCATATATATATATATATATATATATATAATTTGGTATTCATATTCCGTATTGTAAATATTTAGCATATTTAGTAAACTTTTAAGTTTTATACTAAAGGTGTACTTTTACGCAGCATTGTGCACAGCACATATTAATGCTCAATTACAGACCTTCTCACTTACCTCCGTATTCAATCATTTTGTATTGTACATTTCATCTCGCTCTCCCTAAGGGCACTATAAATATGATAGAATGAGAGAGAATGTTAATTATACCGTGGCGAGGAAGAAAAACGTCGGAAAATATGCTCCAATGACCATAAATAAATATAGATTGTAATTGCTGTGTCAGTGTTGTCGACCCTAAGGTCAATTAATGTTATTAAGGTTTCCGTATCCATTGAAACGACCAATAAACGTTTTTTTTAAAATTTTTTAGATGTCATATGGTATGTACTTAGAACTTCGTATTTTTTCTATCACAATAAACAACCTATTTCAATATTACAACGGCGTCATTAATTTTTTTGCATGAATTTCAAACAGTAACAACTATTGAATTAATTTACTAAAGCACCTTTCTAAACTTAAATCTAGAACCGCACGCAGTTTTCAACCTTGACATTTGGTGAAAAAAAATAAAAGAAAAAATATCTACCTATGTACCTACCTACCTAAGTACCTAAGTTTGTTGAAATACCACGCACTACCTACGCACAACGTGTGCGTTTTATAGAATTGCAACATAAATATAAACATGGAAATATTGTTAATAATTTCTAACTTTGTTATTCATCGAGAATAAGTATACTTTAGATTTACTCATCGGATTTCGACTCTCATTAAACATGTGTAACTTGTTACAACATAAAAATATATACATTTTTTTTGTTAAAAACACAATGTAAACAGACAATCACCAACCACTCGTAATGTTTTAGAAATAAATTAATATTATTAGAATTGTAACTACGATAAAATGCAATTGCATTTATTTGGAGATCAAAACATCAACGCTTTGCTTATACTCGTATTACTTATAATTCAATACAAAATAACTCCACGTCTTTGTATATCCATGAATTTGTTTATATTTAACGCAAATCGAAAGTGAAACACAAGGTTGAGCAGTGTTTTCTTTTGACCGCGTATCATATAGAAATAACATACTGCGTGCCAATTACAACACATTTCGACACTAGTAGGAAAACTAAAAACTACGTGAATCTATGACTTTTTTAAAATAACACAGATAAAAAAATGTGTAAAAATCGAATAAACGTGAAATGGAACGTTGGTAGGAATCACACGAGAGTCACGGTAAGATTATATTTAAAAAAAAAAAGAAATTCAACGTTTAAAAAATATCGTTCGAAATTCGAAACGCACCGCGCGTCTCGCGTCTGTTTCCCGCCTGTCGACCGGCCGAATACGAAGGACTTGGCGCGAATCAAGCTGTTCCAGTATCTAGAGGGGCAGTGGCGAAAGTGCTTCCAAATAACCACCTATAAAAACACAACACACGAACCGAATAGCATCCAGTTCGAACCCTGACTCCAACCACCGTTCAAGAGGCAACATGAGAAAAACGGTGAGTTAGGCCCCAAGTGTAGTGCAGTGAAGTGACTTCAAAAAAGTGTAATCGCAAAACCCGAGTGTGTCCCGTGCCGGAGTGTTTAGTGTTACAGATTATAATTGCATACTAATAAGCTGTATGCTATCTGTGGTCATTCACGGACGGGATGTGACACACTTTTTTGAAGTCAACGCTGTGTTTATTATCTGTGCGGTCGATTTACATAATTATATCCTTTAATTCAAAACGTAGTGATTGATGGCTAATATTTACAGTTGCTATTTAATTGGACCGTAAATTATTAACAGAACAAAGGAATTCATTTTTCTTATTGATTGATAGATCCGGTTTACGAATTACTTGAAATTCGCTTATTAGTGACGCGTTCTAGTTATTTCTTTATAACTGAACAGAATTGTTTGAAAACTACACAAACGTAATTAAAATAGAAAAAAATCGGTAAAACATCGTTGCAATTTTAAAAAAATCGACTTAAACAATTTTACTTACGAATTTATTTTTACTTTGTTAAATAAAACAAAAGGTTAAGCTACGTCCTGATTATATACAGACATTAATAAATATTATAATCCAAATGAAAGAACATCAGTAACGAGCATAACGTGGCTGTTAGATTGGATAACCAGAGTCGGTCAGCTGCTGAATCTGTTCTAATATACATAATATGTCGTAGCCAGATAATCAGATGTTGCCGTTTTACCATCCCTAATAGTTCTGGCATTATATAAAGAAAAATGTAAGAACATTTTTCCGTTTTACGCTATGTAATTAGTAAATTTTCTGTTAATATTCATGCATACCCATAGTCTTAGAATCCAAAAATGGGATTTTAAAAGGAATTAACCCCAAATTAATGCAATATCCGTAAGACATAATAAACTAACATAAAAAAAATACTAATTAAAAAGCATTTTTTTAACAATTTTGGGTTCGCATTTATGTGAGAATATTGTGCGACTTGTATTTCCTATCGTAAAATAGAACAGAGAAGGTAATAAAATAAATATAAAGTGATTTTGATATTCAAGTCAAAGCTCAGTAAAGTATTATTCTTATAAACTTTTGCGGAACAATAAACAAGTACAAACCACGTAAAATTAATGCGATTAGTAACGAAAAAATTGCAAAAATAAAATAAAATACGTATCTTGTTGGCTATTTTAGTTTGTGAAGCGTAGAATGAGATAGTCATCGCGAAACCTATTTTAATATATCATAATGATTTAAAATATGTATACATTGTAATATGTACAGCAGAATAATATAAACAATACATGAAGCGCGAGGCTTATGGTTGAATTGCATCATAATAAGCCTTTTCTCCTAGTTAACATCAAAAACGGGTTAAACGTGCTTTAACGAGAAAGCAAGCCTGAATGTGTAAAATATACTAACTTTTTTTAGCTAGCCAATGTACAATACCTTTTATTTTATATCTGGCCAGTTAAAGTGATCGCCAATAATTAAAAAGAAAAATTGTGTGTTAAATAATTAAATTATATGAAAATTCGATTCATGTATCCATGTCTCTATGTAGAGTTATAACGAATCAGAAACTCATATTAATTTCACCTATTGCTGGTTCAGTAAATAAAATGCTGTAGATACCCAATGATCAGCTGTATTTAATTATAAGATGCAGAAAAAAATGTGCTTTCATACAACAGAAACTTAACGTGCAGGTATAATACGTATACATATTGTAAGGCTCATTAATCGTTTCCAAAGCCGAAGATCACAATGTTTGTATGTAACGAGCACGAAGAAACGCGTAAAGTGAAACTAGGAAGCGGGACCGTGAAACCGTACACCAAAGCTGCTAATCCCGGTATAATACCAGTTAATTATGTAATAGGAAGTTGCGTAGGAGAGAAATAGGACCTTAACAAGTACACCGCGGCGTTTACTTCCAGCAACATACGGTTGTCTCATCTATGTTTCCAAAAAAATGTGTAATAGTATTTTATTGACACAAATAAGACTCTACCGTAATCGATACATTACTGTGTTACATTTTGACAACTGAAAAGAGGGTCCTGGGTTCGATTCCCATCCAGGACAAGCACTTGTGTGATAAGCATATTTGTTTGTGCTGTATCTGATAGTAAGTAAAATTGTCCGGTTACCATAAGACATTTAGTGAAATTGTCCCAATTCTAATAACAATAATTATACTTCTGCAATAAAACCCTGTTTAATGAACGCCAAGTTTATCTTTAACATTCAAACAAAAGGTCTCTTTAGGAGATAAGCAGTACCTAAGTACAAAATTTAATATGTTTGTGTCTGTAAAATTTCCAGTGTTATAAAACTGTTAAATAATATAAACAAAGTGCACCGCCTTATTTCGCAAACATATTGCTATAAACTGTATTCAATGCGATAAAATATTTCTTTAACATCGCCTCATACGTATATCGTACTCGTAATTCGCGCGCCGTCTGACAGTACCTTAAACAAGAAGGCACTTGTATATTGCGTACATTGTTACTTCGATTCCGTTACACTTACAGATCGTTTGATAAATCACAGTCTACCCGCATATCCAGCACTCTAGCCTTTCGGGTGCGTTTATATACAATCTGATTACGCGCGAACGTAACAAACTGTACAACGCTGTTGTTTCCATTTCAATGTAGTAATAAAACTAAAATACATTCCATTACGATTTTAGGTCACGTTATATAGGAACTGACAACGGCTTGCTCTGTAAATCGATCGTATAGTCATAACGAGATCGCCAAACGTGTTTCCAATGGGCTCTGGAGTAAAGGTGTTATTATCGGAATTATGTCTTTCGAAATGTCCTTTCGTGAATATTAATCACCTTGTTTCATCTGGCGGTAGCCTTGTATTACTATATAGCCTTGTATTATAGCGTGAAAAAGCTATAACTAAAAATATAATGCGCAAATATACATATGTAGGTGTTCTATCTTTCATAATTACCTTTGAATTACTCGCGTGCATGTTCTTTGCGAGGGTAGTTCTGTTCACAGTATCAAGTTGGCATATATATTTAGCATATATGATAGTTGATACAAAGTTATTTAAGATTTATGTATAAACAATCTGATTCTATTCCTCGTAATATCTTTGATATCATAGCTATTAATAATTGGTTAATGTTATATAAATCAATATTATATAATTTATACATTTGTACAGAAACAAATAACATCAAAGTCCACGCAAGTCAATCAAAACTTTAATGGGGTTTTCCTTTTGCGTACATACTACGAGTCGGATTCTCATTGAAAGTTAGTAATGCCGAGTCCTCGACAAATATGTACATATATTGAAGAACTAATCACACGAATTAATTTATTCTAATTTCAAACTTTCATATAATAAACACATATTTTTTATATAAATATTTGGATAATCAAGTTTGTTCTACTTAAATTTATTTCAAAGTATATTATATAAATAATAGTGATACTAAATTAAAATTATTACGACAATCGCAGCGGTATTGCCAACTACTTTGTTATTATTATTCTAAGTTCTAACAATTTCGCCGAAATATTATATCTCTTTAAATCATTAAATAGTTATCCTTACGTAAGTGTTTCATTAAAATTTAATACTACTGAAATATGTACGCCAATTAGAATGCTGTTTCCTAACTCATTGAAAAATGCCAAGCGGTTACGACACAGCCAATTTATTAGTATCCTGTTACTGCTTATGATTGGACCTGTAACCGGTTGATCCGGTTTGAGATCAAAACGCAACACCTAAAGGATGGTACTGACGTGACGTGTCATGGAATGCTGACACCCTTACTAGAGGTAGAGAAGCTTAATGGATAACTGGTGTTAACACAACTTTAAGTACTAAGCAGTTATTGATTAACCTCTTTTTAAAGTATACTTTCAGTTTTGTTGTCGTTACCTATAAAGTACTTATTGTACTAAATGTCTCAATTACTATAAATTTTGAATATGAAACATTTTTCGTTTAACTTTTCGAAAATATAATCCTTATGATAAAATTAAATCGGTATACTTTCATAAAAGTAGGCAATCGTGTTTCAATATGATTATGGTCATTCAATATTATTTATCTCCTCAAAACTTTGTTGTATTTCCATAGAAGGTGAATTCGATAAAAACGGATTAAAAATGTCTAAATTCTCATCAACGCCAACATAATATTCACGTGAAACTCCCACACGGCCTGTCCCGTCATAAGAACTGTCGCAACGAACTCTACAAAAAACCGTATGCATATTATGAATGAGTTATGAGAATAGGGCATATGCGCAACGCATGCCAAAGCCGGTCAACATTTAAAAATAACACGTGACAAAATTTAATAGACAAAGACCCTTCAATGTCTTTTTCTCCTCTATTCGTAAACCGATTTTTTTTATTATTATGTACTAGCTATTAAGGAGGTTGTTTAAAAACACAATATAATTGTACCTGTAAATATTTAATTGCAACCCTTTATATATATAGTCCTTAATATAGTACGTAGTACGCCACATTTTTCTTTCTCTACCTTTTACTCCGAATAGTACTAGTATTATCTTTCTTGCTATTAATAGAGCACCACTAAGTACTATAAATACGGAAATAGGACGCGTAACGCGAGCCGCAGCCGCGAGCCGCTGGACGCAATTAGGTAAGTAGTAGCGACCCCGTTTTCCTTGCGCAAGCAATCCCACGAGCGATCCGATAGCCTCGCGAATGATTAGCAGTAACTGATTGTTAACTATTCGTAGGGATATTGATTTTAGTTCCAAGTCTTAACATACTTCGGTACAATAAATGTTATAGAGTCAAACATCGCAGTATAGAGTTGAATATTCGAATTCAAATTAAAATCCGTTATTGGTAGAACATATTACATTAGGGTGTTACGAAAACTTCATCGGAAACTGCTTTTCATATAGGATAGGATATAAAACACTATCTAGTGCAGTTTTAAGTACTATTATTTTTACAAATAATAACGGCGAGTTTTTCTGTACTAGAGAAAGGACAAAGATATAAATTGTCACAAAACATGCACAAACACGGAGACCGGACTTAGGGAAACCTTGGTAAAAGATTGCGAAAGATAGGTAAATGTATCCCACGAGTTACCCGACAGCTAACCTCGATCAATGATTAGCAGTGTTTACTGTCAAACGGAGGTTTTTACGGAAGCGTTCCAAATAGTACTTGGAAAGTGAACGCAACCTTATATACCATTATTGTTGCTATTTTTATTTACTAATCTATTTCCATCGCCTCTATATAAGCATTTACTTTTTGTGTAAACAGCGGTGTATTTGGAACGTATAAAATAGCGTTCTATGTTTTTAAAGAACGGTACAACAGAATATATTTCGATTTGAATATATTCATTTCCTGTTAATAATTTTGTTAGTTTTAGACAACGTAAATATAGAGAAGATATTTCTCCTACTATACCTAACGGTTTATATACGGTATAAGATAGCAATATAAATAGAAGACAAAAACACAATGGGAATTCTTGATATAAGCAATTTTACAACAATCTTACAGTCAAACTGATTCACTTTTTTCTATATGAACTGTGGTACTATACATTTCTTAAGCGACTTTATTGGAAACAAATACATACATTACGTTACAACGCATCGTGCTACTCGTGCATATATTTCATTGAAGTTATCGTGAATGATTAAAAAAAAACTACTTTATCACTATCGGTCGGGCAACGTAATATGAACGCACACAAAAACGGAACGACGCAATAAGTACCCGTTTATGAGCGTTAAGTGATTCATAATCGTAAAAACAGTGGTGTTACAGTGTAATGTATTCTATTATCATATAACACAACATAACAGTTGTCGGAACTTATAAACGAACTGACGTTTTAAATTCATGTATTTGTGTAACTAGACTCTACTAACCTCGAGTCGACTACGAGTAGAGAATATTCTCTATATATAAAGATAATTGCTATATCTAATTAATACGGGGTATATGAAGTAACTTCTCAAAATAAAATCTCTCGTTAGTAATTATTTATGATATTATATCATTTCTTATACAATATAAGTATTTAAACTCAATTGAGAATCGTAAATCTCAGTTTCAAGTGCTTTTAAAATTTCTCCGCACAGCTCATTTTATTGCGTAAAACGCATTAAATTTGAAATCATGACCACGCGAAGTGTAAAATGACGTCAGGTGACAACGCTTCTTGAATTACGAACGCGTTATTTTTACTTAATTTATTGACCCCTTGTACGCGACCGACGAAGGTGCTACGCGATTTTCATTTGTTTTTACTTCTTTATCTCCGATACGCAGTCTACCCGATACCCAGTCTAGTCTAGCTAATGCTAATTCTTAATTCAAATTTTAATATAACTAAAGTATGAGTGACCCATTCGAAATGCATTCTATCCCTAGTAAGTTGCATGTCAAGTGACAGTTTTGACGCTGGTCGTAAACAAAAGACACGCGCTCACAATGACGTCCCTCGGTTGCGCCATCTTACGCAATAATCCTGCAACTGCACCGCATATTTACTGCGTAACCGGGATATCAATACGGTTATTATCTAACCGTATATTGACATGGTTGTGCGATATACTTGATATTGCTTAATGCGAAAAATGTTGATGACTCTACATTTTCTGACCCAATGACTCTACATACGTCGGTTCGTTCTTAATTCGTGTATGATTTGAAAACGTGATGAAATATCAACGAGTCGCTACAAATAGTATAAAAACGTGAAGAGAACGCGTTAAATCGTTTTCGACAGGTATTAAACAAAACGTAAATGGCATTAAACTTTACTGTTCTTTATGTAGAGCATTGAAAAGTAATACCGATTATTAAAATATCAATTACTAAGAGTCGTATAAGTAGTGAATCTTTTTTCGAAAATTAAGACCTCGCCGTTTTGGTTCTCTTATAAAATTTGAATAACAAAAGAATAACTTTCCTATTTCAAAATATCGGATAAGTAGTTAACAGTTAGTTAGAATACCGGATATATGTGTTTATAAAGTGCACATATCTGCAAATTCACATCACACTCATTATTCATTCAAATGTATTCCGTTATTTCTTTTTAACTAGCACTACGAGTAACAAAATGAAAATGATTTGCCATTTGATTGATAGCTTCTGCGTTACACAATTAATTAAACCTTGTTCATCGTTAACGTTTTCGTAACACAACAAACCATTTCAAACGTCTATCTGATCGTAAATACGTTGTTATGAATATCAACAAGCTCATCCATTATTTAAAACATTTGAAATTTATCGATCTGTGTCATGACCATTATGAGATACGACACCGTTGAGAAAAGAAAAATCATTGTTCTATTGAAGTTATTATAGAAAATGAATTAAATTGTTGCTCTTTGTCCATAGGCCTGTCTAGTTTTCCTGCTGATAGCAGCAGCAGCTGCCAGCGAGAAGAAGTCGACAGAGCAAAAAGCGGAGCCTCTGGAGAAGAAGCTTGACAAACGTGGTCTCCTGAACCTCGGATATGGATACGGTATCCACGGACTCGACGTTGGGTATATCGGTAATGGTCACGGTGTAGGCGGTGCTTACAACCTCATCGACGATGGCGCCTACGCCCACTCTGGATACGGCATCAACCTCGGCGGACACACCGACGTCACCAGAACCATCACTCTCGTCAAGGGTGTCCCTTACGCCGTGCCCGTCGAGAAGCACATCCCCTACCCCGTCGAGAGGCCCGTGCCATACCCCGTCAAGGTCCCCGTGCCCCAGCCCTACGAGGTCGTCAAACACGTGCCCGTTCACGTGAAGGAGTACGTTAAAGTTCCCGTCCATGTACCTGCCCCTTACCCCGTCGAGAAGAAGGTGCCCTACCCCGTTCATGTTCCAGTCGACAGGCCTTACCCCGTTAAAGTGCTGGTACCCCAGCCCTACCCCGTCGAGAAGCATGTACCGTACCCAGTTAAGGTGCCCGTGCCCCAGCCTTACCCCGTGGAGAAACACGTGCCATACCCCGTCGAGGTCAAGGTACCCGTACCTCAGCCCTACCCCGTTGTGAAGCACGTCGGTGTCCCCGTTAAGGTGCCAGTCGACAGGCCCTACCCCGTGCACGTACCTGCTCCCTACCCCGTAGAGAAGCCCGTGCCAGTCGCCGTTCCCGTTGAGAAGCCCGTTGCCTACCCCGTACATGTGCCCGTCGACAGGCCCTACCCCGTGCATGTAGAAAAGCCCTACCCCGTGCCTGTCAAGGTGCCCGTCCCAGAGCCATACCCCGTGTACAAGCACATCCCCTATGAAGTCGAGAAGCACGTGCCCTACCCAGTCAAGGTGCCCGTCGACAGGCCCTACCCCGTGCACGTAGACAGGCCCGTGCCCGTCGCCGTCGAGAAGCCCTACCCCGTGCCCGTCAAAGTCCCCGTCCTCGTCAACGACCACCACGACAGCCACCTCAGCTACGGAGGCTCCTATTACGAACACTAGATTATTATAGTTTAATTTTTTAGGGTCTCATTCCGCCAACATCTATGATTTATTTATATCTCGCCAACTCATGGCCGGGACACCAGCAAAATTTGATATTCATACTTTTCAGTCCATACTTACTGTATATTTATACTGTCATTTTAAGATGTCATGTCATTTAAGTGTACAGACATATCTTCGTAGTGATATAAAGTTACCATTTTTAGGTTAAGTCGACTGTAAAATATGAAAATAAAAATGTGATAATGTGAAAAGATTGTGTTTTATTTTCTTGTCTCTTAGTGAATTATTTTTAAAGGTCAAGAAATGAATGAACGTGGAAATTGGCTGGTAGAATGATCACAATAGCTGACCTTCACGCTAGATCGTGTTGTAGTCGACTGCGTAATAAATATTTTGATCTGCACGATCAGAATCCAACAACCACGTAACCAGTTGGCCGATAAAACTACGGACTTGGGACAGTTAATAAATCTAAACAATCTGCTAATTAAATAATGCACTGAAATGATATTTAAATGAAATAATCACAATAGAAATACTAGGTATCGATAATATTACAGGAATTTGTAAAGTTTGTAACTAATAAATAAAATATAAATATGCAATCAGCCATAGGAGTCATCAATCATGTATTATACACACATGATCTTATGAAATGTGTGATATTAGGCTGAGTATTGACGTTAATCATTATACATTACTCATACTCAATATATTGACATGTTATTAGTATGAATATATATATCGAAGGGCAATATTAATACTTCGTTTATCATAC
>DWDX01001767.1:0-17267 GCA_018245675.1 Agara michaeli | reverse complement strand
CCCCACAATTCACCAGTTACGTTTAAGTCCCACAATGGAATAGGTGGTGAGTCTATTGCCATGCACCGGGCACACATTTATGATATTTCTACTTTATATTTATTATGATATAAAGTAGAAATATCTATTTTCATTTAGTTACTTCACTACTTCAACGGTTGTTTGTTCCTTCGCGATAGTTTCCGCTCGTTACTCGTTCCGAATAAAACGGGTCACTTAGACTTAGTGTAAATTTGTGACGTAATTTATGATTCGGTGATCGTAAATTCAGTGGCAGACCTTAATGACATGCAATGATGCTTGCCTGGGGTGAAGTTTCGAGCACTTTAATATTCATCGAAATACACTTTTACACGTACTCTCTGTACAAAAGATGTCATATGTACCTACATGCATACAATTCGTTACATTTAGCACTTAGTGAACACCGATTTTCTTCCCCAGCATTGGCTCTATGCTTAGTCTTATAGAATGTCTACCAAGGAGTAAATAGTCAGGGGCAAAAGTGATGCTGACTTTTTGTGACATCAGGGCCCCTAAGGACTAATGTCTGTTAAAAATGCGAAATTTTGTTCTTTATTGAGAATTTTTTTTAGGTTATTATACACTTAAATTACTTGATAGAGTTGTGCGTTTCCTAGAGAAACAAACAAAATCAAACAGAATAGCACAATATTACTCTATCAGATGAAACAAACAATACAACCAGAGTAATCAACTAACAGCCTTAAAAATCCCCTCACGCATTCCTCGTTGATAGAAAAAATACATAGACCAAATTAGAAGAGGAGATGCCGCAAAATAAACAAGAGACCTTTTTAATTATAAATTGAATTAAATGTAACTGGAATCAATTTGACTCGGGTGAAGATTTCACAGTTAGTGCCCTCGGTACTTTTGCTAATGCCTGACGAAATTAGGAAATGTTAGAAACATCACACAAAATAATGATGTGTAGTAAGTGTAAATACATTTCTCAAATGTACATTGCCAGCAAGTCTTAAAGAGCCCAGTACACGAACAACGAATACACGATTATCGCAAATCTTTTCAACGAACAAATTAAAACCACTACAAATGTAATTAATGAATTTCTAACATACAATTTTATACAAAAAAAGAATGATTCGACGCTTTTTTGTGGACAAAGTTTTATTAAGATTTCCACTTAATATAATTACTAGTGACGTTGAAAAAGTCGTATTTAGACACGCTTTCATAAAAGCTTCAGAAAAGTAGTTCAAACACATTGTTACAAATTGTTTAGTATGAATAAACATTGTTGGAAAATATCGTACAAAATACTAAATATAAGTATTCAAAGTTAATAACATCCCATTTATAGGTGGTCTTATTTTTCGTCAAAATGTTTATTCTGACGAATAGAAGTATACATTTGTAAACTTCTATTTATATCAATTGTAGGAAAGAAAACTAAACTTATAATGGAACAGGCTTGATCGAATTCTGTACATTAGATGCAATCGAAAGGATTTTTTCCGAGCCCTAATTTTGGCAAAATTAACCAATACTAGCCAAAAAATAATTTGTTAACCATTTATCGTCTGAGGACTAAGTACATAAGAATTTTTAGGTGTATTTATTTTGGTCGTATTTTACAAATATTATAGATTAATCAAGTTACACATGTATAACGTCGCAGTGCGTATGACTTTTTGACCTACCGCTGTTCATAAAAATAAATGTTTACATTTAAAGACGTAACTTTTAAACACCTATGTCGTTTTCACAGAATAGGCATTTAATTTAACAACATCTGTGGTTTTCGGTCATATACTGTCAGTTAACATTAACTTTTCGAGGCTATGTATATTTTCTTCCCAATCAGATCAAAACATCCTAGTATAACCTAGTATATTAACCGGTGCAAATAAAATAGCTATCATTATGTACTAACCCGATAATATAATAGGCTTGTGACACAGCAAAATAAATCACGCTGGTCTACTAGAATACTGTTAGTTTATATTAATAGTGTTCATATGTACCGTAGAATCTTACAAAATAACTAGTACGAAGTCTCTTTATACATATGTACTTCGACCGCAGGAATACTTTGTCGTCCGATATCATATAATTGCACCTTAAAAGACTATATTAAAATCATTCCGCAGAATTGGAGAAATTCTTGCGCATCTTAATAAGAACGCCCGAACATTTTAGATATCAGCCGACACTTCGAATCGCCAGAGTTCTTAATGAAATTTTCGGATTACGACTTGCTATTACACTTCTCTTTCTAACTACACACATTTTATATAACGCCATCTCCGTTCTCGCAAAGGTGCAGTCCTCAGTTTTATGTGAAATTTATTCATAACGTTGTAATTTATCCGCGCGATGTAAAACGCTACGTAGTGGGAACTGGGGATAATGTTTTCGTGTATTATTATTAGCGAGTTCAGCTTTAATTCTGTAATAATAAGTTATCACCGTAAATACAGGAAAATTTAATAACACGTCAAGACGTTTTCGGTAATGGAATCTGTTATCTTTGAAACTGAGACGAAAATGAAAGGAAATTTCCTCTTTAGCTCAGTTTAGCGGGATCTTGATTATGATTCTCTTCCAGTCTTTATATGTGTCGGTACTGACGAAGAGCTTTCTTTTTTAAGCTACGCTAAGTTAGGGATCATACTTTTATACACAAAGTACTGTGAAAAATGCAATTATCACAAGAGTGTTCACTAAGTCAAACCTAACTTTTACGGGAACAAACTCGTCAAAACAAAATTTAAAAAGAGCCTTCAATATATACGAGTATGTGTATTGATTGTCACCAACATCTTACTGATAGACCGTATAAGATTTAACCAAATTTTATACCACGTTTTCCTTGTAATTAAAGCGTAGGTACCTACTCTGGGTGTCTTTAAAGCTGCAGGTATCTTTTTGTATTTGAAACTACATTATTATGTTCTGGCGAGTACTTTCCGACATTTCGTACTTGGTCTATAATTCGGCGTAACGTGATTTGTTCCTCGCCGCTCAACTCTTTGATCTCATAATTTGCCCGGAGTCCATTCGCTTCAAGTAATCCGATTTGCTTTAAACACTTTTCAAAAACTTTCCACGGAGGTCCTCCTGCCAAGTGGAATGCTTGTTTCATTATTCTTGTGATATTTGAACTTCTTAAGGTCTTTTAATTTACCTATAAATTTCGAACAAGATTTACGTGATTTAAAAATACAAAAAAAAAATACATTTTGTTGTTTCTTTTGATACTGTTTTTTACTTCATCATTGACTTCCGTTTATACTTCCGTTCCATGTTTTATCTATTCTCATAGTTCACTGTTCACATTCTTTTTCCTATTAAATGTACTTCTACATAACAGTAAACATTAATACGCTTAATTTCTATCGTCGTCTACTGAACGAATTTCGTTATTCGTGCCAGTTTTCGTTTTCTTCCAAGTTTCCTTTTTTGTACTTTCTCAGATATAATTTAGGGTGTACGCGTTATCATTCGGCCTTTATCACTCTTAGTCACGAAGCAGCCAAGGCTTTATAATTATGTCGGATGCTTTATGGGAGAAATTAAGCTATTATAATGATATAATTAAAAATTTATTAGATTTATGGAGAACGAGACCACCCACTTTGTAAATGATTTGAATAATTTTAGAGTGGGCCTTTTTTTGTTTACATTGCTTACAATGTCACGGTAATGACACGTGGCGAAGTTAAGCGCTTGCTTATTACAAGTCTTAGACTTTTCTTTGTTATGACCATGTTATGTTATGTTAACCATATCTTAATATTATGTAAAGTAATTCCAAAATATATTTTAGTAACATCAAGTACCTTTCAAGATAGGTGCAGAGTTGCAACCTGTACATTAAATATTTTTCGGAGATACAGTCACTAAAAGTACGTTAAACAAACACGCTGCGAAGTGCACAGCGCAGCTCGGATTGAAGTTTCAGACAGAAAGCGAACCCGTAATCCGACAAACGGACACGGTAGAACAAAAGACCGGGCCCACAAAGATATGATCATTATACATTCATAGGCGACTGACTACGAAAGATTCTTTCGACTCCGCATACTTTCTCAAAAGTGTTCACGCTTTAGGGAGTTACCGCAGCGTAATAATATAATGGCCAAAGTCGAAGCTTGTAGCGTTTGTAGAATCGCGTTTTAATGCAAGGATGTATTTGTAGTAGGGATGTAGTATTTTTTTACCTCTCAAACCGAATGCTGGTCGTGTGTAATGAGTTATGTTAGATTGTAGGCATAATTACAATATCGCTACAATCATTTCTGCAATTAAACAAGAGTACTTGCAATATTTCTATTTTATAGATGCATTGCAGCACTTCAGTTTGATAACAATTGCTGTTCCATACTAATATTGTAAATGCGAAAGTGTGTTTATTTGTCCTTCTTTCACGTCAAATTGATACAACGCATCTGTTTGATTTTTGGTAGAGAAATAGTTAAAAGAGTTACACGGTGACATATGCTACGTTGTTCGCCGAAAAATATCTCATTCAAGAACGATATGAGGTATGTACAAATAAATTCTTGTGACCGCGCGTGCGAAGCCGCAGGTAACAGGTAGTATACATTTTTTTATCCAGTCTGCTTAATGCATTTATGTCCCACCTATCCGTTGAAATATCTCCATTACTAATGCAACCTTAATGCAATAAACGGCACAAATGCAAAAGTGCAACTAATGCTCCCGAGCACTAGGTTCGAACACCGGTGGGTCCCCCGGGGTTATGCTAATTACACAAATACCAAACAAATATAGATATCACTAGCAATATCTCCTGTATACGTTTTATACGGGGCACGATCATATCGAAATTCTTCGATCGATATTCGATTCGATATCATGTTATTTCTGTTACAAAGGAAATTTGACCCATTCGGTTAATTACTTTACGTGAAGGTAAAACGAAACCCTAACAATTATATGAATATCTCAAAACGGTTCATTCTGTTTATTAACTGTGTTATACGATATTGGAGGCGTATTCGTTTTCCAACATGTAAGTAATTAATAGTTAACAAAAAACCGTGTATTTTTTTTGGTGAAGGTAAAACGAACTTCTATTTTCATAATAGTGTCGTACAATATTCGGAAGGTATTCATTTTCCAACATATATGTATGTAATTGTTAACAAGAAAAACATGTATATCCCCATCTATAATCCGTTTAATCCGAACGCCTCGGGCGCGAACGTGCGCTGCTTTTATGTGGGTGGCCAATGACAGCGGTGGCCAATTTTACAGCGCAACATATCTGAGTCTCTCTCGTTTGCAAAAGAGCCATGTGTCAGTGGGATTAAAGTGAAGTGTAATCAAGTATTTCATTTCGAACTCAGAGATAAGGATTACGATGATATATAAACATAGTGTCACACTAAAACATTTGCTAGAAAAAATTAAACTTGTATTGACCAACAACAAAATTCATCAATTTCTGGTCGTGACCTATTCTATGAATTTCTTTGATTTTATAAGACATTCCGGTTGATTGGAGCCACTTAATTTTAAATGTTTATGAATTACTAGGGATGTCCCGCTCCGCTTATGCTTTGGTTAGCAGTGACACCGCACAGTTTACATTCAAGGCATGTATTCAGAGCGCGTGGTGCGCTAACAAGGTGCAATTCCATCATAAAATTAACCACACATTGCCAATAAAAATACTTAATATTGTAACGAAAGTGTTTGAGAAATATTTTACAAAATCATGTTTTACGTATTTATAAACATTACATTTCGAGAAAACTAATGCGATACCACTCCGCTTCAATGCCCTTAAGTAAAAAAAAAAAAACATTAATGTTAAGTTAATTGTTGAGTTGCCTTCTATCAGATAAAATTAAATTGACACATTATTGGAATGACGAATAATTCATACACACAAATTGAGATAACAATAAGCAATATTTATAACGCTGAAAATTTTGATTGACTTTTTAACCTCGCTTCCCCCATTCTTTGCTCCGCGTAGAATAAGTGTTTTCTTTGTGAATAGTACCCTTTAACGTGTTTATCCTTTTTGGCCAACGTTCCCCTAGCTGACTCCTAATGCTACATCCATATCTTCGCGCAAATATCGGAACGAGCGTTTTGGAAACAAATAAAAATAATACATAATGATTATTTTAGAACTAGTAAATTGGTAACTTCTACAAAAAAATACTTTAAAAACTAAGTGCTTATTCTTTGCATTAGTTCAATTCTGTCTCTCTGCAATAATCAGTTGCAATAAAAAAAATTACCAACTAGCAATCAAAAGAAAATAATATAAGGTGTATGAAGCAATTCATTTCGCTTGCACTGTAATGTTATTGTACTGCAAACAAAAATATCAGTTGGATCAGAAAAACAATTAAAACAAAATACTACAAGTCGAACACGAGTAATCCCGCGCTCTTGTTCGCCTGTGTTCGCACCATGCTAGCGAGGGTGTAAGCGCCCTTTGAACGAACGCCAGTGTAATTTTGACGATATTTTTATTTTACGACTGTAAAGGCTTTCGGTGCAAGTGTGAATATCGGCGCTGGAAAATGTTATTGTTCCTGGGAGCCTGATGTGATGTTTGCTGTACCATGTTTTCTCTTCAATTCCTTCAGATAAACGAATTTCCCCTGTTATTGTTACACTTATGAATGTTTTTCTTGAGATCGTAGGGGAAGTGACAGAATACTCTTATTGATGTGGCGTTCCTAAATTTCGTAGGAAACATTGACGTCGCGTTATATTTTTCAACGTTATGTATTGGAAACATTTTATTTTCATAATTGATGATTGGGGTGATCTTATGATCATTCTTTATGTACATGTGTTTTTAAAGAATAATATAAAAATCATAGACGCTACTATCTACCGAAAATACATTTTAATTAAGCCACAAGTATTATTTAACTTTAATACAACAAGTTTTTAACATAAATTTAAACCAAATCCGGTCGAGTATGATTACTACAAATCCTGGAATATCGCAGTACAAGAAGCACCGCCCACTGTTCGGTCGCGTGGATGGCTTAATCTGTTAAATTTATAACGAGAATTAAATTTATTATGGAAGGACTACAATTAACCGAATTAACCGGCACTCGAACGCCATTTTCAACCTCGGCGCTACTCAGAAAATATTACCCACATACCGTTTTTTTTTTAATAATGAATTTTTAATAAATTAATTTATAGCTTCATTAAAATGTAATTAGTAGTCATTGGTTATGAATTAATTTACATACGTTATTCGTGTGTACGAACGTCCTTAATAAACTTGTTACCGAAATTATTATCATATATTTTGTTTTCGTTTCAATTTTAATTTACAACGCAAATGTTTGAAACGCATAGATTGGAACTTGTCATTTTTATCTTTAGCAGGCACTACTAGACTACACGATGGTGTCATCGACATGATGTTTTAGTTGTAGTTTAAAATAAAGCTGTAATCCGAAAATACAAAGCAATAAGTTGTTGCGTGTGCACGCGCGCGTTTTACAGAAACATCGTCTCCTTCGACGCCTTAAACGTTTTAAAGAAAACAGCGAACGTGACGGCCCGTTCGCATCTAATGTTTGTGTGTTTGTACAATCGATGGAATGTGCTTCTAATGGCCTGACGGAATATATTGGATATATGGTATAGACAATGATGTTTGTATCGTGTAGAACTTACGTACGAGTATATATATGATAACGTCTAATTTCAGTCTCAACACATCATTTATATATTTTAGTAGCTAGGAAATATATTAGGACTACTTAAACATTTCAAAATCCAGCATCTAGCACTCACCTTGAATCAACACTATTAAAAATTGCCTTTTCTTTTCAGGTAAGAATTTCTGCATACGCGGCTCACTGTCCAACTGTTTCTGGAACTCTGTTACTAAGGTAAAAATAATGCATAATTACTACACATTACAAATTAAAGTCTTTCGCTGTACTGAGTTTGTATTGTTTCGGATTTTCATACAGTTTTCTCCAATATGTGGGGGTGTACTACACTCCTCTGCCTACCCCTTAAGGAGATTACAGGCGTGATGTTACGTTTCTCCAATACAGTGCTGGAATATTGAGGTTGATCATTGGGTATTCTTTATGATATGTATGTTATATCGCTGCAAGTTTTGTCTGATTAGTATCTGGGGACAGATTAGGTAGACTTATAGACTTTTTGATCGGGTCGAAACGAATCCCTACTCGTTTAAAAAATCACAAAAATGAATAAACGATACGACATATTTAAGAACGACTACATACTGGTAATCACAACACAATCAATGAAACGTTACATCACTAAAATTAATTGCGTACGAAAACGGTCGTTTACAGAAACGCTTCAATAATTCAGCAGGAAATTACTGTAGCGAACAAACCATGATATAATTGCGTCAACAACCAAGCCGGTGTTAAAGTTTGAAGCTGCGATGGCCCAATGTGACACAAAGCAAAGCGGAATAAACTAATCAAAAGGCCCTCGCGCGCAGTTCGCGAGGTAATGAATTACCTCGGTGAAACAAGTTTTCAACTCAATCAAACCTTTAATATTTACACAAAACGAGAGCAATATCACCGAAAGGGATTTTCGATGCCAACAACCGAAAAACCCGGAGTGCCGTCGAAGACATTGTCAGTCGTTGCGTAGGTACTTACGTCACGTATTTTCACAATTGGTATTAAATATCAGACGGTAAACGGGCCACAATAAGACGCGGTAGCACGATTTGTAAAATTAATTCTACCAAAAACACTTATGTAAAATAAGGATCCAGTTGCTAACCATAAATATCGGCCCGTTAAAGTACTGGGATCTAAAATTAGGCCAATCTCTGCCCACAAGTTCGATCTAAATAAATTAAATACTCAACACGCCCTTCTTATCTCTAGAATACGTAAGTACTACCTACCTCAATTTGGCAAGGAAAGCTAGAAAAACAAAACATCATTCACTACTAACAGCAGCCTTAAAACAATCTTTTTAACAATTGACGTTTTATTTCAAGCTATGTATGCATTTACTAAAATTATTCCTTACAACTACTAAAATTATGTACAATTCAATTACGGTTACATATTATATATACAGTATGTTTTAGTTATGTAAAATGCGCATTTAATTTTAACAATGTACAAGATATTCGAATTCATAAATGTATATATGTAGTATATTAAAAACCTATATTAAATAATAGATAACTTCCTTTACATTTAATTCAACTGTGGTTATTAACTACTGCTATTACTATTTATGTTCCTATCTTTAAGTCTCATTATAAGTGAACATTGTTTCTTTATGAGAATAAATATCTTGAAACCTAACGGGGCACGTATTAATCCGCCAATTAAAACTTTGCTTATGCAAAAACGCTCTTCAAACAATTTGAGATTTCAGTTTTGGCTTCATTCTTTCCTATTTAGAAAGTTTACCTTTATACTCAGTGTTATGTACGCGAATGTAAACGAACTCGTATGAACTAATTAATTGTTTATTTTTCAGGAATTTCGCTTGTTTAAGCACTCGGTATGAATTACGAATTTATACTTGGATCATTTCTTGAATTGAAGAAACAGGATAATCTGTATTAACAAAATAAAATATTACTATAGTTATTATACTTAGACAAGTAATACTTTCTGTTAAACCAGTAAGTTAAATAGTGTTACAATTTTATTATCGTTTAATTTAGTCTATTAATAGATAAAAGTTGCGTCAGTAACAGCTAATTGCAAATAATTTGCTTCCTGCAAATAAAGTGTTTGCTTCAAAATCGGCGGATTTTCAAACAAACATTCAACCCGTAAGGGATGCAATATCAAAAATTAAACCACTGCCCAAATTTTATGTTTTTAACTTCAATTTGGCCTCTACGTTGATGAAGAAGTGAGTTAAGTCTGATACAAAATCACTCTTGTTTTTAAAAGAAACAAAGTTTTAAAATACTTTTTAGTGATTGTGATATTAATTGATACCGTCCCGTCCCGATATCGTAACAATAACACAAATGGTGGTAGCTACATACAATGTATATATGTAAATACCAACAGGAAATCTTGAAACCAGCCTTAAGATTAATAAATCTGAAATCCTGGCCGTGAGCTGTAGATAGCATAGCTACGTGTATAGCAGTTCTTATTCAAGGAAGCCGCGTACTTTTTCAGCCCGCCAGTTCGAGGTTGCACCGACACTCATTTGCTAAAACATCCGCCAGTAGGCTTTATGTAGAGTTAACAAAGGTACACCAGTCACATATATTATTCCATACTTTAATAGTATTTCAAAATGTTCCTTATATTAAAAATTATATATATGTTGAATATACAATTTTTGACATAATATATGCAATATCTGTTACTAAACTGGCGGTTTTTAGATTGGTTTTTCATATGTAAGGAAAATAATGTTAATCTTAATGTAATTTTTTTTAAATGTTAATTGCAAATTTGATAATAGGTATATAATAATTCTGTAATATCTTTAAGTATACCCATATTTGTGTAAACATCGTCTTTATCTTTGGCTCATTGGACATTTGTAGAGTTATGGGTGAGTAATAACAATGGTTAGGTTCAGTGCTTTGTATTTATTATAAGCCTTTTAATACGTAAGAATAAGACTGGCCATTAATGGTTCGCCCACGCATAAATTGATCGACTACCTGACCACGCCCAATTCCTTATGAAATATAGCAGCGCCTAACAACCTTGTTCTAAATTACTTAGTACGAGCATACACAATAACAAACTATGTACATATATGGTGACTTATTGAAATTATTCGGTTGTCAAATATGATGTTACTACACCATTCGAAATAATATCGCTTTCTATATAAATAAGACTTCGAATCCATTATTTCGATTCTGTGTCACTTTCAACTGTTTCAAGCTCTTCGTTGTCTAGTGATGAATGCTGGAAGTTAGTCTACGTCAAGGCGCGGGAAAAATCACGCACTCCTTAAGGTACACTACCTATCGTGCGGCTCGCGAATATCTTTCAATACCGATTGTAATGAGCGATTCGTTATCGATGTATCATAATAAATTTCTAGTTAGATGCTTCTTAATCAACGCATTGTCATGCAATTGCGTTGGAATTTATTTTGAACAATAACGGCAATATTGAGGAATATGTGATATTATAGAATTTGATTAATTATACGTACAGTAGCATCTGAAATTAGTTTTTTTTTTATCACCGTGGTAAGCACGCTTATATAACGTTTGTCGACACGTATTTAATATTCATATTTAGTCGCAAGATGCTCGTTCGGGAATGTACCTTAACGGAAATAACCGACTCGCGCGCCCCCTGATTGGCAGCGGGGGCGCGCTAAAATTGAATATACTTCTTTTTTTTTCAAAATGTCAGCTACATTAACTGATGCTAAGAATATTTGATTTGTGTGATATTTTTTTCTGTTTTCGCGGACTTTCTCTTTTTTACTCCATATGACACGGTGGCAAGGTTTCATGAATTTACACCTCCAATTCTGATATAACCTTACAATATAACGGTAGAATCGGAAAATATGGGAATAGGCGTACGTACTTTAATCAAATCGGAGACGTATTTAAGTATAAGAGTACAACTTACCTATCTCTAATAAACGAACCTGTGCCGAGGCTAAAGAAGTTTATTAGGACCGTAGCCGATGGAATTATCCAGATTCTGTCAAACCCTATGGGCAATAGAATAATTATCTAATATCACTTAATATTCAGTAAAAAAACTTGCGCTATTATTAAAACAGCAGATCAAGTATGACATGATATAAAAAAATATGGATTTTTTAAATACTACACAATCAGTTAACAAAAAATTACACTTAAATTGGGTTTTTAGGTAACCAGTAGAACATGAAAAGTATGTATTTGTCTATTTTTAGATTTATCTTTAGATTTATTTAACATAGTTCATTTTAGTATACAACCGACAATTCAAACGATTTCTCAAGTCGAGTGACGTCAGCGGTGGCTCCGATATTAATTTCTTTATTAATTCAATTATTTACAGAAACAGGAACGCTCCTATATGAGGGAATTATTGTAAATATCATTTGTTTTATACCAGTTAAGAGAATTTGTGAAGAAAGATATTTTAGATTCTCACGATTTCCATTGACTTTTTAATGTTTTGGTGGCCGTTTGGTCGTTTTGAGATAAAACAGACCTGCTCACCAATAAATACGAGATTTTAAGTAAGAAATCAGAAGTAAAGCCAGGCAGGACATCCAACCTAGCAATAAATCCCAAATGACGATTCCGCGCACCATAAAAAAGGATTCCTAAGCTGAAAGCGATTCGACGACGCATTTACGAGTCGAGGGCTATCCTACATCCTGTAGATATTTACAGGCTTGATGGTGTAATAAAAGCGCAAATAATATCGGTAAACGTTTGACATGTAAACCCAACGCTATAAAATCGTTGAATTGTTTCAAGTAGAAGCTATTTTACCGCTTTTTATTGCTTTTAAATTTACATTAGCATCGCCACAATTATAGAACATCATGTTTCATTTTACTATAAATTTACCATCGTAATAAATGTTAAGCCTTAATAGCGCTAAGAGTTGCACAACAGACAAATAGCGACAGTTATACTTGGGATTCACAGATCTCAAGGATGACACTTAGATTTAGAATGGTAGGAGGGAACGCGCTGCGACTGAAATTTAGTGCATGTAAAACAGATGCTGCGTTAACAGTTCCCAACGAGCGCGCATAGTAATGTTATTCAATCCTTGTAACAGTGAAAAGCGGGGACCGACGCCCGACGAACGAAAAAGACGAAACCTGTGTATTTTTCAAACAAATCCGCTCGCGGCAAAAGTTGTGCCGGCGACGGATCCGCCTCGTCCGCCTTTTCCTACGATCTGAATTGCAAATGCCAACGCGATGACGGCTTTATAGAACTAAAAGTGTCGGGCAAACTTCGGATTAAACTTCCCCGCAGGTATAGAAACAAAAACCTCACTTACAATTATGATAATTTACATCGCATCGCATCTCACCGGATTGAATTTGCATGACCGGTATCCATGGCTGTGTCAACTGAGCTACCTCGCCTGTTGAATTATGCAGCCGCGCCACTTACCTGAGACATTAACATATTTATTAATAAAATAAATGTCAGTCGTCCGCGCCGCTCGACGGTCGGGCGACGAATGGTCTAGCCACTGTTGACATTGTGGATTCTGAAACTTGGCCAGCGCACAGGGATTGTTCAGGATTGTTCTAATGTATGGCATTCATTATATAAATTAAGTTGGAACAGCGACCGATATTCATGGAGCTAATGTGTAATATTCAACACAAATATAGTGGGCGGATGTTTGCTTCGCGGCTGAGCAAATAGAGTAACATCGATCCGGTTAACCAGCAAAAAGCTCAAGCTCTATACCGTAAGCGTCGTGTTTTTCGTTAAGGTTTTAATACAAATCTGTTTTCAATGACTGAGTAAAATTACAATTGCTGAGTGCACTCGTATCATTAGTCCATAAAATGAGGAAGATAAAGATGTTGTAACTATATGTTTAAGTGTGAGTGTGTGTGTGTCTTTATACATATGTGTATATTGATAACCAACCAACTTCCGAAACCAAGTTTAACAATAATTAATGGCGGATAATAATTATATAGGACCCGGTCCATAAATCTAATCAGACTTTGTAAAATTAAAACTGCATGCCAGAATTTGAACTCCAGATGGTAGAAGAATAAAATGCAATAAAAATATTTTTATTAACTTAAATTACACATAAACATAGCTGATTTAAAATTCGTCTGAAGTCTACGAAATAACAAAAACACTCCCTAAACACGTTCAGCCAAAAGTCCTCTACAACGCCATATATCATTAGATTTCCCAGTGGAATCCCTTAAAAGCAGCCCAAAGTCGTAAGGTGTGGTAAACACGAACGTTAAATGTATGGCAAAATTAAATACGTGAATTGGAGGCAAATCGGCTGCTTATAAAAAACCTAAAACGCGTCTCTCTTGACCTTTATTTATCGAACCCGCGGGAAACGAACACGGTTCAATAGAAAAAAAAACAAAATGATCCAGTTAATTTTTACGTTCTAGCTGACGCTCTAGTAATGTGTCGAGTTAGTCTACACAACAACGTTGTCTTAGATACAGACAGTTGGTGGTATATCAAGTGTGACTCAATTCTTCATATTCTTGAGTTGACGAGATAATTCGGTAAAGACAGCTTTGAAATCTCCGATAATCTTATAATTTTGATAAGTTTCAAACATGACAATATTGACATACACACTTTATAATAAATATCTCTTTCTATATTTTCTCGGACCTGTTTGAATCACAACATTAAAAATGTATAGTACCTACATCCTAATGGCATTATCTTAATGGATCTACTTATAATAATCTTTAAACTCAAACATACAGCAAGTTTCTTCTATTTCATAATTTATCGATACAGTAGAAGCATATCAGTCAGTTTACAAGTAGCTCCGGCACAGCATTAAATTGCGACAAGTTCTGTTTCAGCCGCATCATGCATTCATGCATTCCCTGCACATTAACCGATAGTGCACATTAAATATGAACATGTTTATTCATTCAGTGTTTAATATAAGAAATCGGCGTATAATTAGTATAATTATAGTACTGTAAGTTCAGTAAGTCCGCATCTAATAGTTCGTTGATAACAATGATAAAGATTAAGTGTTTTTAAATTGCAGGGTTGATAATTTAATTTTGTAGGGTTCATAGAGTGCGGAAAACAAATTCTGGGCACAGTACAAACATAACCAATTGTACTTCATGTTACGCTTACCTCCTCATCGCCTTTAGTACAGCAAATCCAAAAACATCTGAATAGCCGGTATCTTCAAATAAAGACGGTTCTTCCTGTGGTTTTTAAGAATTGTATAAATTTCAAGTTTGATCGGTAAATGAAAATAAGATATTGTCAGAGCTTTTTTTTAACTCCAAATTCATCGTTCAGGTGTGATATTAAAAATGTTCGCTTAAGTAAACGCTCCTTACCCGGTAACAATGTTCATTAATTCACTACTACGAGGTGCGGGTGTTTGAGAACAATGTCTCGGTTTGTCGCTGTCGCGGTGTCGCTAGATTTAATTCAGCCGCAACGAATTAATTGTCTGTAACTCGTGCGAGTGTATGTTGTCGCTTAATCAGCGGAATTAAGTCATGTTTGACTGCGTTAGGTGAGCGTTATGTTTGCTCGTGTCTTTTCGTAGAAGAGTAAAGCGAGTTTACGTAGTTTTGGGGAGTGGAAGCCACCTGATCTTAAGTGCTAACTATAATGCACAAACTGTATTTATCGGGACATGTAGCTAAAGACTCGCCCAGGCTCCGTCACGATGCATGGCCCTTAGGCATATTTCTGCTTGCAACAGTACTCGCAGGACTGACTCTCTAGTCAGAACCTTTTAAAGTCCATTCTAATACATTTCTGATTTACACACAACGATGGACATTCTCCGTGGATTATTGTTAGGTCTTCCTAGTATTAGAATTCGAAATATGCTTCAAGCATTAGTTGGGAAGCAGATATTATCTGTAACTGTGATCGGTCTGAAATACCGCCCAACTTTGCCTGTCAACTGTTTGAGTTGGTGCTAGGACTTCCGGGAAATTTCCCCTTTGGCTGGTATATAACGATATTTACAATATACGGACAAAATAACATACAATATATGCACGTATGCATATATACTTTACAGAGCACACAGCGATCATAGATTACACTGTCGTGTTCCATATTCTGTTCAAGAACGTATTAGATCAGGATTTATTTGTTATCTTACTAAACCAAGCGGATGTGTGTAGTGTAGTTTTCATTGTTTTAATTTTATTTTTGTTATGGTATTCCGTCCCATATCCATACTTTTAGATTCCATGTCGCAGGTAGGTTCGTCGCTATTACTGTGAAGTGGAAATGAGACGTGTAATTAATGTTTTCCTATACAAAATGCGTTGGATTGTACGTAGGTGCCATACAAATCGAATCATTACAATACCAACACTGTTATTTAGCGGAAAAAACAAATGCAACATACTGACTATACAAATGAAAACTTATTGTAATGAAACAGTAATATTCTTGTTTCACATTGCGCATAAACGGCCATCAAGTTATTAATTCCCTATTATTTTTAGTTTGACAATTCTTTATTATTCATGTCATCGTGTTTATTAACTGTTGCTAACTAACATAATGACACCTATATTTTACCGTGTACCTACGATATGTGCATAAAGATAGGCGTTGCAAATGTTGCAAGCGCTAGACAAACGTGATGAATTCAACTGAAGTGTTCCCGACGAGACGATACGTAATGTAAGGGCCTGTTCAGATCAACGAGGAACCCTAAATTGTCGGCGCGACAATAGTTGCAACTCACTCACTCGGTATAAGAATAAAAGAAAGGCAGCGAGCGGAGCATGAGACTCTAACTACGCTTTGGTTTACGACGTATCAAAGGGAGCGCTCACAAGTCTCAGATTTAGAAACGATCAAAGAAATGTAGTTTAACTTTTGTAAGAAATGTAGTTTAATAACTAAATATTTTAACGTATCGTATTCAGTTTGCTTTTTACTTAATACAGTTCAGGAATGGATATTGAACAAAATCCAGTACTTCGAACTTATTATGCAAGTTATTATAATTAGATTTCTAAAGTTACACTTTTATTTTTATAAGTGAACGTTTTAATATAAATACATACATATGTAGTGACTCCCCGGTGAGTATGGAAGCGCCCGCATTTCACTGTTTCTTCCCCTCGTCGCAGATTCTCAAAGAGAAACTTTTATCATTTCACGCCGTCACTGTGTTCGTTAGACACCTTTGTCGATGAGCGTTTGAAAGCAAACAACTTAGACGCAATTATGGTAGAATGAAAAAAATCTTGGCTTGCAAATAAATATAAGTGTCGATACGTAATTTTTGAAACTATGAGTTTGGACTCAGGCTGTTAAAAATTTATAAGATAGCTAAGTTGACGTATAATATAACTATATATATGACTAGCTGGGCCTGCGACTTCGTCCGCGTTTGAATTTATGTAAAATCTAAGAAGAATTAAACAGACTTTCATCCCCTATTTTGTCCCCTTAGGAGTGTAATTTATCAACATCCTTTCTTAGGGGATGCCTATGTCATAATAGCTTTATGCATGCAAAGCCTCAGCCCGATCGGTTTAAAATTGACAAAGTTTCATACAAACTTCACCCTCCCATTTCACCCCCTTAGGGGTTGAAT
>DWDX01001766.1:0-17270 GCA_018245675.1 Agara michaeli | reverse complement strand
TGATCTATGTACTAGTGACGTATCATAAAAATAGTGATGGGCTAAACTGATAAAGAGATAATTTACCTATTACAACACTTGCACCAAATTTGAACTTTATATATAACTTTACTACAAATGAAATAAAGAAAATCTTATTCTAATTTTGAACACCAATTTTCTGTCTAAGATATTGAAACTGATCTCTAGGAAGAGCTTTTGTAAAGATATCAGCATATTGTTCTTTAGTAGAAACATAGTTTACATCTATTTCTTTCTCAATATACTTATCTTTAATAAAATTGTACTTAACATCTATATGCTTGCACCGTTTATGATAATCCACATTTTTTATTAAAGATATAGCACTTTGATTATCTATATTTAGGCAAATAGAGTCTTGTTTAAATTCACCAATGTCCATTAACAATCTTTTTAACCAAATAGCTTCTTTTGTGGCAGAGCATGCAGCCATAAACTCCGCTTCTGTGGTCGATAAAGCAACACTTTGCTGACGTTGTGTTGCCCAAGTTATGGCAGCTCCATTTTTTATGAACACATACCCACTCAGAGATCTACGTGTACATTCATCTTTGGCAAAGTCTGCATCACTGTAGCCTTCAAGTATGGTCTTTGTTGAAGATGTATAACATAAACCACAATCTTTGGTTTCTTTTAAATATTTCATTATTTTCTTAACTACATTCCAGTGAGTGTGATTATAACAGTTAAGATATCTGCTTACCAGACTGACGGCGTACATTATATCAGGCCTGCTTACCACCGCCAGGTGCATTAGTGACCCAACTGCTTCTCGGTATTGAATATTTTTGTCAGGAGCCTCAGTACTCTTCTCCAATGTAGTATGAGGATCAACTGGAATATTATTGCAGTTAGCATCTTGCATATTGAATTTATATAGCAGTCTATCAATGTATTTAGATTGGTGAATATGTATTCTTCCTGTAGATTTTTCAATTTGCATACCAACAAAATTCTTTAAATCACACTGCTTAATTTCAAAATTTTTTCTTAATTCACACATAATTTTATCAAGAGCATTTCTTGATTTTGACATTAAGAGCCCATCATCAACATAGAGCAATAAATATATTTTATTGTTGTTTATATTACCCTTATACACACATCTATCTGCATGGCTATTCACAAAACCAAATTTCTTTAATAAAATGTCAAATTTCTGATTCCAGTACCTGGGTGCTTGTTTTAACCCATAAAGTGAACGGTTAAGTTTACATACCATGTTTGATGGGACATCCAAACCTTCAGGGGGCTTCATATAAATATCTTCCTTAACATCACCGTATAAAAATGCAGTTTTGATATCAAACTGCAATATTTCAAAATTATGTTGTGCAGCTTCTGATAGTAAAACTCTCACTGAATCATATCTCACTGTGGGGGAGTAAATTTCTGTGTAGTCAATTCCATGTCGTTGTGAGCATCCTTTGGCACACAATCTTGATTTATAAATAAGGCCACATGGTTGATCTTTCACCTTAAAAACCCATTTACATCCAATTAACCTTGCACTTTCTGGTTTTTCAACTAAATGCCAAGTCTCATTTTTTTCATGAGCACTTAGTTCATCCTTGATTGACTGCTTCCATTTTTCTGCATTCAGCTTGTCTGATATTGCTTCAGCGTACGTGTTTGGCACATTATGCAAATCTAGAACTTCATTACTACATATATAAGTGTTTGCTTCCATTTTATTCATTCTTGCTCTTGATCTTGTTGTTATATTGTTAGACAATTCTGCTAGATCTATAGATTTTTCAGGCATATATATAGATCCTTCATCGGAGTAATAGTTGTCATCACTTGATCTATCACTGATGGTTTCTTTCTGTTGATCTGTTAACGTAGTGTCATTTGTGGTGCCACTATCATCATTTACCATTGATTCTGAAAGTGACTCTGTTAATGGTACCATAGAAAAATTTCTTTTAACTGAGCTTTCAATAAACACTACATCTCTACTTATTAAAACTTTTCTTGTTCTTGGATCTAACAATCGGTAACCTTTTGTTTCCTCACTGTAACCGATGAAAATCATTTTGGTTGACTTTGCACCCCATTTCTTGGCCTTTTCTTTTGGAACATGGACCATTGCCTCGCATCCAAAGATTTTCATATGAGCAATACTTGGTTTTTTACCACTCCATTTTTCTTCAGGTGTTAAAAACGCTAGACTTCTTGTTGGACATCTATTGGTTATATAGCATGCTGTTAAAACAGCTTCTGCCCAATACTGTTTTTGTAATTTAGCATTTAGTAACATGCATCTAGATCGCTCCAAGATAGTTCTATTCATCCTTTCTGCCAACCCATTTTGTTGAGGAGTGTAGGGTGTAGATGTCTGGTGTTTTATTCCTGACTTTTTAAGGAAAGCTTGAAATTCATTACTTAAATATTCTTTACCATTATCTGTACGGAGAGTTTTTATAGATAAATTTAGTTCATTTTCTACAGAAGCTTTAAACTCTTTGAATTTCTCAAACACCTCAGATTTGTTTTTCAATATGAACACAAATACTTTACGGGTAAAGTCGTCTATAAATGTTACAAAATAACGAGCTCCGCCAACAGATTGTACCTCCATCGGCCCACAGATGTCAGAATGTATTAATTCCAGTTTATTTTGTGCTCGAGTACCTTCGGTGGGAAAAGGGATTCGTGTCTGTTTCCCTTCTAGACATGTAATGCAGATGACCTTATCTTTATTTGGTAGTTTCACACCTGTATTTTCTGAGAGTTTATTCAAATCTTCAAAATTTAAATGTGCCAATCTTTGATGCCAGAGATAAAAATCACTGTCTTTTGTAGAAGATATGTATGCTTGTATACTGTGTATATTTAGCCTGTACATATTGTTTATCATTTTAGCAACTGCTACTTTCTCATTGTTTTTGTTGAATATTATACAACCTTTGTTATCAAATTGCACTTGGCATCCACTATTTATTATTTGACTAACTGAAAGAAGATTTGTAGTCAATTCCGGTACATACAAGACATTCTGAATTAAAATTGTATTTGTCTTGCCATTTTCATTGAGCACATTCAAAGTAACTTTACCACAACTTTTCACAACAAGTTTCTTGTCATTGGCCACCTTTATTGTACTAACCGGAGGTGTGATTTCATCATGGAGCCAGTCACGGTGCATTGTCAGATGCATTGACGCTCCAGAATCAATATACCAGCCATTGTCATTATTTGTTGTGGTAGCAGAGAACACAGCCACATATCCAGTGTCATCTTTTGACTGTTGTGTCTTCTTATTTCGACAGTATTTACTAACATGTCCATATTTATTACATGAAAAGCATCTCGGACCTTTAGACTTGTTTGCTTGTTTGGCAGACTGCAACGGTTGTCTTTTACTTTTATTGACATATAATGCAGTAGACTCGGAGCTCCTCACTTCTTGAAGCAGCTTAGTCTTCACAAAATCAGCTGTGATCGCCACACCAGAGCTTTCAAGCGCCATTATCATAGGCAGATAGACGTCGGGTAAACCAGCTAGAAGTAAGGTGCCTAGCCACTCTTCGTTTACACTAAAACCTATATTTCTAAGTTTATGCGCTGTAGAAATAATTTTATTGACATAGTCTTCTATGTTCAAGCAAGAATCGAGTGTCGTGGTTATCAAATCTCTCAGTAGACGAACCCGGCGTGTCAAACCTTTATCATCGAACGCTTTTTCCAAGTTTTCCCATACTGCTCTAGCAGTTTTTGCTTCTTGAATGTGTATATAATTGATAGGATCGACTAGCAATATTATTTTGGACTTCGCTTTTGTGTCCTTTTTGGGATCGATATTTTGCGAGGTTATACATTCCCACAATTCCTCATGTTCGAGATAAGTTTGCACTGCGAACTTCCATGTAGGATAGTTATCTCTTCCGGTCAACTTTTCTATCAGTGCCATCGTATTATTAGAAGACATTATGTTGATGAAGATATTTTTCGCCTCGTGTTGCGGTTTTAGGTTATGTCGGATACGGAACTGCCTTTTTGTTTACAACAAAGAAAAGTTTAATTTTATCACTTTTACAATTAGAAAATCAGTCAGGAGGCCTGGGCCCATAACCTGATGATATGTGAATAAAAATCGTTTTTAATAATTAGACAAAGCAGTTTTATTGTAGAGAGATTTTTAACAGAGAGCATAGAGAGCAGTCACTTTATGATCTATGTACTAGTGACGTATCATAAAAAATAGTGATGGGCTAAACTGATAAAGAGATAATTTACCTATTACAACAATTATAATAATAAGCGATATGCGCCGACCTACGTTTACGATTTCGTATACGATTTCCGGTGGAGACGAGACAAATATAAGTAGACAAATATAATAAAAATAACAGTTTATTTTGGTCTCGTCGGGCGGCGAACACGTGTCCGTCGCAACTTGAGCTTCAAGCTCTAGTCGTTGTCAAAACAAAACACGGAGTGAATATTTATCAGGAAAGGCAACTGTTGTGTGGCTATTTGAATCATTGATTACGTACTTTAGTAAAGTTGAGGTCAGGTTAAGTCATTACAAGTAGCGTTAGTGCACTTCATAGAGAAGCATAAGAATATAATATAGGCTTCGTGGCCTTGAACGGTGTCAAGTGGTTGCTTATATTCGAGCTATGCATTTAGTCAATCTGATGTGTAGACGGTACGTGTGTAAATCGTCGTCTTGTAAACGACCTAGATAAATGGTAACAATAATGTTTTTCTATTTTAAACAAATCGGATTACCTTGTACACGTACTTACAGTTGTGCCACTGTAAATGCATATGAATATAAGATTACAGTCAGTAATGTCGTCAACACATCCGACGACTACTCTCAACCAAGGTCAAGTAATAAGCCTCTTTATTTTTTCCCTTCGGTCACAAGCCCATCCGGTAATTTTCGTCGTGCAATTTGAGGAGATTTAACGTTAAAAAAATATTTGGAAGTGAAAATTTTTACGCAAGTATTTTCGAGAGCAGAAATGAAAACCGTTACATTGCTGACATTTTAACATGTACGTTGCAAATGGTATCTATACCTACACTTAATAAAAGCGGTAACGACGAGAAAATCTGTACATGAAATATTTTTAACAGTTGCTTCATAATACGCGCGTTAAAAGTATGTAGTTGTTTTAATTGCTGGCCGTTTATGTGATTGTACATATATTCGCTTATCAGTTACCAAGCAAATATTTATAAAACCAGATTATAGGACACTTTACTGCGGGAAAATCTTTCCTACCGTCGGCAAAGTACGGAAACTGGTTTCAGCGAAATTTACACGATAACTATGACTATACGATACGTGCTTGGAAAATATGGTGCGGTGATGCAATATACGATCGGATATAAAAAATTCGTCGGATTAGTGACAATGAAAAAATAAGCATTATTATTTTTTTGCTTAAATAGACCTTTATACAAATTTCCAGGGTATACAAACTACAGGGTTCATATTAATTAAAACAGGAAAATATCAAGATAACGGATATTTTTTACAGAAGGAAAATCTCTCGCTTAATACGAGAAATTACGAAAAACAATTCAAGCCATTTATCTTCTCCGATAAACTGGAAAGAGTTAGAACCAAGGGAGAGTAGAGTTAAAACCAAGAGATGTACGAGTATATACATACGTATGTTTATCAGTTGTCCGGTTACCGTAACACAGGCGTTTAATTGCCTAATTTGGAATCAGATAACAGAATGTGGAATTGTTTCAATTAAGATGATGATATTATCATTAACAGTACATACAGAGGACAGTGATATTAAAGGTGATGTTAATTAAAAGTGTCTGTTGAACTATACTCAGTTCCAATGTCAATGATGTTCGTAGAACTCATAAACTGTTGATGAACTAATATATTTAATGTTTACTAGGTGGTGTGCACCTGGTTTGCATTGTTCACATTCTGGTATTTAGGGTTGCCTCTCTCCTTATCTTAAAACAATATAGTCGTACCTTACTATACGACACAGACACTATTTTAATTCAACTATGAAAGATTTATTTCATTTGCCATTATTTGTGTTCCATTTTGAACTATGTAACAATGTAATCATGTTAATGACATTCAATGGAATCTGCATCCAGTTACTCGTTTATGGGATATTCTTTTTCATTTATGGGAACCCTGAATTTGTGCATACGTAATATATTGTGTGGGTTAATGATGTATCGACAATATTACGAGCACTGCATTGTTCCACGAACGACGAGGTACGGAATAATAGGAGTTCCGATGACAATTGTTTATTGTATGAAGAATGACTGGCTCCCATGTCGCCTGGTCATGAGAACTTATATTATGATATATTAGTACACTTTACGCAACAGTTGATTTAGTAGAGTGATGTGTACATTGAGTGAGGCTATTGTTTTAAGCTCTATTAAAAATTTATCACAAGACGCTGTATGCAACATTTAAAATCAATTTTCATATTAGCATATTCATAGCATAGCATATTCATATTATATATATTAAAATAAATGTTACAGAGAGAGTTAATTTCACAGATGATCGAGTTAGTACTTTATAATATAAATGAATTGTAAAAGTTAATTAGACAAAAATATTTAAATTATGTGCCATAGATATATTTATAATGTATCACAATGTAAGAAAACGTTGCTTTTACTTTAATGAGGGTTATTGCCGTAGAAATCCACAATATAATAACCGTTTGAAATAATCCAAATACATCATTGCAAATACCTTGACGGAATCATTGAATAAATAATTTCACAACGAACTGGGTTATCCGGCTGGTAAACACGACCATTTTGGAACTCTTTGAGATAACAAGATGAAACAAAGCTTTAATTATGCCCAAAGTAGGCTTTACCTCCCTTTATAACAATAGAAACAGAAAGAGGATTATGAAAATAATATTATTGTGAAAGAAATGATTACTGCGTGTGGGCAAATATTAGCACGGCTTGACGTACTTACATAATTTGATTAAAAAATGCAATTTTGATGTGTTACGTAATGCAGATGTATTAAACATAACTACATAACATTGGACAAAATACATACATATATTAGGTCATTTCAGTGAGAACTTTTTCTGACCGAAACAAAAGCCGAGGTTATGAAATTATGAAAGTTAACCGCTGGAATGATGTGAAATGTTTTCTACGTCTCACAGAATTCCAAACATGTCTGCAATTAAATCTGCGTATAATACATTAAAATGTATACTGAGTACAATATAAAAATTGCTAATGCTTCCCTTTCATTTCAAGTTTCAACATTTTGATATAACAATTGGATATCTATAACAAAGTGCAGAAACATTCAACATAATTCCTAATGTTTTGCTTTTAAAAACTTAACATGCAAACATTTACAAAGCACACCGCGCATGAATAATGCAAGTCAAATAAGACGAGTGCTATTCTCCAAATAGTTGTATTCGTTACACGTTGCAAAGCGGTGAATGTATTCATAAATGAGGCTTGCAACTCGGTGGCTAAGTGCATCGGATCCCGCGGTAAGTAGGGCGACGAACTGCGATCGATGCTGCGCTGCCCTTACAACTTTATCCATTTACACCGTAGCAAACTTTCACGATAATAACAACCGCATTCGGATATAACAACACACATTGCTCATCACAACTCGTGTGCCCACGCAACAGCCGCTTCATTTATTTTTCATTTTGCAAGTATTACAATTTAATTCTGCCGATGTTTGTCTCGCTTTGTTCGCATACCTCTGTCTAGCAAACAAATCTCGTTGTAAATATCTCAGATGAGGAATGCCGTCGGAATTTTCAGCTACGTAATTATTTACATAGATATCATAGGCGGCGTGGGCGAGGCTGCGGAGAGACGGCGCCCATCGGTACGCGGTCTACGCTCGCCGACATTAAAAGTTAAGTGGCCGCCGAAAGCTCGCAATTAGCTAGGTCTTTGACGCCGTCTCGGCAGTAATTGCGAAAAGAAATATGTTTTAGCGCTCCCGTGGAATTATTAATGCGGCGGACGCATCGAGATCGTCTCGAAGATGCGAGCCGGGTGGAGGCAATCGCTTTTTTTCTGTTTTCCGTTTGATTAAAGGGAAACACAATCACCGTCGACACACTCGGAGCGGGGACTTATTAAATTTTGCCGGGGGGCGAGGGCAAACAATGGCGCTTTATCTCGAGTGTAGATAACGTCGTGAGCTCGCTCGGATCACAATGGAGCCACCGAGCTGCGGCCGTCAGTCGGCGGCACGTCACCCGCAAACTTTGTTTCTGTCTTGCGGGACGTGAAGCGCTCCAAGCGCCGAACTAAACCACTCGGTCGTTGCCACTTCTGTTTTACAAGTTTAGGTATGTTAAATTAACTTGTTGCTTATATCAATGAGGATATTAAACTAGGTATTAAAACTTTCCCTAAAAGATGTACAGAGATTATTGTACGTAACAATGACATTCATTTGAGTAAATTTTAGAATTCATTCATTATCAGCTTACTTACCAACCAACTCGCCATGGTAAATGTGTGACGTGTCGACTTCATGCAGTTCACCCTCAGTACCTTCGACCTGTAAGAACAATGTTATCAGCTCTCGAAACATTGCAAATAAAATTACTATTGCAATTGTATGTATAAAAAATCACTAGTAAAAACATTCAGTATAATATACCATAATCCCTGGACGAATAATCGTAAATATAATGTAAACAGATAATGTAATTGTTGTCCAATTGTTCATTGCAGCTATTTTACTATAAGTTCTACAAGCCCTGACATTAAGACGGTTTGAATTTCTAAGAAATCTCAGGGAAGAAGACCAATATTGCTTGATGGTATTTGTAGTTTAAATAGCTCTGATTCTGCAGGTACTTCTTTGCTCCCCGGGCAATAAAATATCTTTAAATAAAATAATGTAATTACTAATTACTTTTAATATGATGCTTCTTTATATTCTTACATAATGTGAAAGCATTCATCGAACTTCGGTAGGTACAGTTTTATGTCAGTTTTTACGAGTTTTGGCGAAGAAGTCACATTAAAATCTCTTAGCGAGTACGACAATTGAAATCTGGTCATTATTATTAGAATACTTATAAGAACTGGAAAAACAGTATGTCATATTTCATTTTCATTTTTACATATTGCTGGCATGCTGTTTCAGTAAAGATTCATGTCCTTTTCTTACATCAGGATATTTTCATTTTTGATAAATTGCAGTTATTTCTAGTTCCTGGCTTGTTAGGAAATATTTAAAAGTTACAGAAGACGTTAGTTGATCGGCGCTAAAAACGAAGAAAAGTGTTATATTGTGTTCGTTACTCGAATCTCATTATTTGTTAAAAGCCACACTGACGTAGTGATAAAGCAGGATATAATTGATCATAGAAAGTAATGAGTATCAAACCAATCGTCAATAAAATTTATTGTGAACACTTGTGTTTTACCTCTATTTCGGTTGGTGTAAAGGTAACTTGTGAAGATATCTAATATTATAAACACGAGACGAGAAGAGTGGCCGGGTCGTAACGGACGGGTGAAAATTCACCATTCATAGAGCCAGATGTGAACGATGCTAACCTTAAAGTCTTCAGAGAATGCGGAGAGGTCCCGTCGCAATCGCATTGCGAACCTCCGGCCGTGCGCGGTGAAGTGGAGTCGCAGGTCGGGCGCGTCGAGCGAGCGTCTCGTGCGTGCATGCTGCGTGTGGACTGCGCTCGAATCGTATTCGAGCCCCTCGAAATATTCGACGTATTCGCTCAGGCGACGGGATGCTGCGACAATGAAAAATAGACATTAAACTATATAACTCGCGAGGGAAATGTTGCCTAACTCTGTCCATTCAGGATATGTTTTGTTTTTTTTTTGGTTATTATTAAAGCCACCGCGATCAGTTTGTTACTCCTTACTACTATCTCTAACAGCTGGTAAGGAACTATTTGGGGTACGATTGTAAATCCATGACTGTTTAAAGAGCAACCCTCATATGACGTCAAGCTTTAGATATTGCAGTAAAGAGTCACGGTATGACACTGAAGCCGGAGATTTTTCAAACTCCGCACACATCGGTAGCGACCAATATTTTATAAATCTGTCAGAAAATTGAGTTTAATTAAAGAGTGAATAGAGAAATGCTAGTCTGCGGAAGCGGTTGTTTGGACAACAACGATAAAGCCCTTTGAACAAACGACATTCAAAGTTGTATACATAATATTATAATTATCATGAATATCTGTCGGAGGAACATTTGATTTCAATAAATTAAAATTAGCAATAGTTCCAAAGGCTAGTTAAAATTGATTGTTCTAAATAGCAAATTATTTGTATGTGGCGAAAACAATAGATATATTTTAAATATCGCTACCATAATCAAGTACAGGTTACACAGGGTAAGGCGATCGCATGTTTTGTGGCAGCTCGATGGCGCTAAACTCTAGGGGCACTAAATCTCAATTCCACTGCGCCGAAGTTATACCAAGCTCCTACGCTTTCCCACAATTAATGGCAATACTCTTTTTCGGTGCTAAAATTTAAGTTTTGCCAGTTTTTCATTCGTACCTTTATAGCTTTATGAAAAAATCAATAAGTAACCTTCAGGGTCAATATAAGCTTAGCTTTGACGAGACCCTAGGCCAGTGACAAAGTAAGCGCTTCTTCGTTGGAATTGGAAATAGTGGCTTCAATCTTTGGTTTTATAATGAGGATTTAGAAATCACTCACATCACTGGAAAGCTCTCTTAACTTGCCAAAGTTGATTGGAGCAGAGCTGAGAGAAATGCTAAGAAAACAAAATTTAAATCGTAAATCAATTGAAGCCTGATTAATTATACTAAATATTTTTTAATGCTTAAAATTTTATTAAGAAAAGAATGTAATATTTTGATAAATACTTACAATGTAATAATTTCTTATAAAAACGTCCAAAGGTTTTCATTCCCCAGTCTAGACAATCTTGCGACGGGCTTTGTTTATTATTAAAATATATTCCAGTCAGCAAGTGCAAGTTAATAGAGTGGCCGAGAGTGGGTTCAGAAAGGCGATCGTATTTTTTGCTCGGTCTCGCCACCTCGAGTGGCTCTAAATCTCTATTTCACTCGGGCGGAGTTGAACCGCCGGCTCCCGCGCCATCCCCCTAATTAACGGCGTCGCAAACTTACATTTTTTTCTCCCATTTGCGGATGAAAATACTTAATTTTCAACATCCCCCGCATTGAATATTACTCAACATAAAATATTTACGGCGTTGTAACGACACGAGTATTGTGAATATGATAATAAAAAAAGATTATTTACATTGGTGTTCCATTTCACTAATTAAATATTTTAAAGTTAATGCGAATAGTAAAATTTCGCTTGGAATCGCTAACGACACCACGATGTTTTAATATGACATAATACAACAATACCTAATTCAAATACATGTACCTAAGCCTGAGCCATCTGCCATGAATCAAGCGAGAAAAAAATATACAGTATAATTGTGGAAGGGCACAGTTCGTCATTAATGATTCCACCTCACAGTTTGATTAAGCGACACTGAAAACCATTCGGTTCCCTCTTAGCTGAAATTTTTCTCGTAACATTAATTATAAACTTTCCGAGCTCGACTTGTGGACAATTGGAGTAACTTTGAGCACGAAATCGCTAGGGTAAAATTTCGCTACTTTTTCCACGAAGCGAAATCGATTTGCACGTGAAATATTATTTGATAGATGTACCGCAAAAATCTCGATTCAAATCAAGATTCACGCAAGCGCATACAAAGAAAAGCGCGATATAGGGAATTGGGTTTTGTAAACAGTGTGGACTGTTCTTGACTAACTACTAAGTTGTAAGAGAAATATATAACGGTTACAAGTCTCTGATTTACTTTCACGGCTTTCGGCACTATAAAGTTTTAACGTACAGTACATACTAGTAAAAAGCTCCTAGTGGGGCTTCAATGAAAAAGCCACGCGGACTTATACATACAACAATGCAAGTGTACGACACATGTCGACAATTCATTATCGGTTTCAAATGGTCAGTGTAATAAAGCTGACAGGCTAATTAATGTGAATCATCTCATCATAATACAATTTTATCTCTGAGTATCATTTTACTTAACTTTGTACCTATTCCTTTTTGTTAAGTAATATTAATAAACAATCTACAGATATTCCAATATGCGAACAGAAATAATATTGTCAAAATTTTACATAAAATATTGCGTTTGTAGGAATTAAACTGGTGGTAAGACTTACTCATATTGAGTTATAACGGTTGCTATTTAGGAGCGCGCTCCGCAAAGAAAATATATGGCGTACATCCCCTCGGCCTGATATGGAAGCTACGTGGCGAGCGTACGGAGCACGTATCTTTAACACATGCAAACAAATAGTATCTGTATTATTGTAGAATTGTACGCGGTCCATGGTAACACAATAGGTATGATATAACAATGCAAAGATAAATATGAAAACTTAGAAACAACACGTACTTCAACATTCAAAAATCGATGCTTTATATGCAACAGTTACATTTCTAACCAAACACAATGTGCAAGAGAGGTGGCATGAAATGTAACAAATTTATGTCGCGTCTCCACTGGAACTGATTCCCTCGCGTAGTCCCCGCGCGCACAAACGTAAAAAACACACCGACTCGAGCTCGATGTTCTATTCTGCCATCTATTCTGTATTTTTGTTGCAGTACCGTTTTATACTGGAACGAACCTAGCATTCATTGTTTGTAAAAAAAAATACAGTGAAACACGGAGCTATTGAATAACTGCAATATATTTATAAATATTTCAGCGATGTACAGTTTCCATGTTATATGAAATTTCCACAGAAACCGATCATAAACAACAAATACGAGTATGCACCAGATGTTGGAAGTTTGTTGCACTCTGCACAGATGTATTATATCTTTCCAATCGTTCGATATTAGCGTATCTTCATAAGACGCTATGCATATCTCCGAAATTGTAATAACAGTGTGGTATTAGAGTAGAATTTGTTGCCATAGGTACTATCACCATCAAACGTTGTGTTTGTTTTCATTTGGCTCTCAGGTGAAAGATGGGATACGAAGCTCCTAGATAGTTGCGCGGTGCATACTGATGCCGATTGAATACAAGAAATGTGAACGATTGTGGACTCATTAATCATACATCGGCGCTCGGAGCGTGCCCGTGCTGTGTAGCGGGGGAGGGAATATTTACACGTTTATTTGTTCAGTGGATAACGTGGAGCTTTTTTTGCACCGAGCGCCGTGTCACTGGGTCAGTGGGACGGAGGCGGCCGCACTGGATATTATCACAAAGCCGAGCTAATGCTGCTAACGTTTCAATATGTTAGACTCATTTACTAACCGTTGTATCGTTGTCGCCAGTGATAATATTTCGCTTAAAAGAAAGTTACAAAGTGCTATAGAATAGTTTGTTAAAGCGTTGTGTGACGCAAAATAATTATTTATCCGATTCTTACGATCCATTGAATCATTGTTATCGATTCTTAGAGAATGATATCATCAAAATAAAATAAACGTATCGTATATTTCTACTGTTGAAATAGGATAGAATAATATCTTTATATTCACGATATGTTACAATCTATTTATTCCGACTTCCAAGTGAAATTTTCGACTTGCATTGAAAAATATCTTGTGTTATGAGTTATGACGTATTGTATATCATCAAGTTAGGCAATGCATGTATGTATGGATATTAAACTAATATATCACCGACAAGTACATTACATCGTTACTTGGCGTTATAACCTTTTTACTAGACGGGACCATACTCGACCACGCCGCTCCAGTGTTGATTGGCGGAGATGCTGGATAGTGGTTAACCCGTCTTTCGGAGAATTTGCTTTTGACTGGTAAACATGCCCTTCGATACAGTGAAATACTAACGAAAATGTGAAATAGTGCCACTTGTGGCCACTTTTACTTTTACTAACCGCTTGTAATTTGCAACCGCGTCAGTGCTACAAAATTGTTTCTAGCACTGAATAATTGTATTTTAACATCATTAATGAAAGTATTGTGAAAAGTTTACGGAATATTATCTTTTATAACTCAAAGCAGCAGTGTTTGCTTGTTCACGTGTTACGTAACCAGTGTTACAGTATCACACAGCTATTTATTACTGTTCTCAGAAATGGCAAAACTCCATGTACCTACCGACTTAGATAAAATCATTACATATCAGAATCCTTACCGAGATAAATGACAACGTTTGATAACAATAAATAAACGAATAACAAAAAAAAACTAACTGGTGAATTGTGGGGGGAGGGGGGGGGTACTACACTCCTCTGCCTACCCCTTAGGGGATTACAGCGTGATGTTACGTTTAACAAAAAAAAACTAGAACGATATTTACCTTAATTATAAAAATAAATATAATTAAATATTATTTCAGTTCAGTACAATGGGATTTTTTTATACCTTTCATATGGTTTAAAGTAGTAGTTACCGTTCCATTATTTCTAATACGCGTTTCGTAATGCAACGAGCGCGGGCGTAAACTATGACGTGAAATAATAAAATGTCTCTACGTGACTCCGACTCGGGTTCAGTTCTTTGTTCCAAACATCCACATCCGTTTATGGCGGTCTTATAATAATAACGATGTACTATTAAAATGTTAAGCTACTTTATACGATACTTGTGTTAAGAGGGACCTGGAGATATGTATGTATGTGTACTTCTAGCTATATGGTACACGTTGACTAGAAAATATAGTTCTGGTCGTTGAGCGGTTTTTTGGAGGGATTTAGTTCTTACTAGTTTCAATTCATCGATCTAAGTATCTATAAATGAACGCAGTAATATTTCAATTTTTAATAAATATTGGTTTGAATGACCAATTAAATACAGATAGCACTGCTGAGCATTTTCATGAAATATTAAAGATAAATGCGATTTGCGAATACTCTATAAAAACTTCAATAAACCACTCCCAGCTCAATGACTCGTAATTGGAGGAAGAAGTTCTTAGCATATTTTTAAACTCTCCTCCAATAATACGTATTTATGAGAGACGATTATCGTCTCGTTGTGTTTACACGTATTCGATTAGATTTAAACGACTCGCGAAGCATAACCCGAGCCAAGCTTCGCTCTCTACATACAACCTTGAATGGCCATTACGCGAAACCTTATGTAAAATATGTTCAATTAATAACAACAACGGCGTTCTTTTTTTTAACATTTATTTGTTGTTCCATTCATACCGTAGGCTTCTAAATTAGAGTTTTCAGACCAAGCGTGACTTGTATTTCGTGTACATCTTAAATAACATGCACCGTTCTACCGTCGGAAGTCAAGACGTTCCATACTCGCTTGAGACGCCTCCAAATCGAACAAGGTGTTTCGTCAAATCGTTTCTGGTGCAGACAGTCAAGGATTGGAACTCATTGCCGGTCCCTATCTTTCCCAATACGTATATTTTGGGATTATACAGATCAAGAGCGAATAGCGGTAGGTGAACATTATTGACAGTTCTAAGGAGTGCAGTTTTCCTCGTGATATTTTTCTTCACCGTTCTAGCGAACGACATTGAATGTTTGTGCGTGCCAAAATTTGAATTCCCCTAAAACTAGCCTGTCATCGGCATTAACATACTGGCAATAATTTAATTACACAAATTCAATTGAATGTAACAGTTTGAATGAAACAAATTGATAAATTAGCCATGCAATTCGTATGAGGCAAATTGATTAATGTAGATTGCCATATTATTTATATCACTACTCGTATATGGTGTATGTACATACACAGAACATTAAAGGATTTTATTAATGCATTGATACAATTCACTCTTAATATTCACCATGTATTAAACATAACATGTATGATATACGCGTATGGTTAACAAAATCAATCAGATATGTAATCATTATTAGCAAATTATGGTAAACTATTATGGAAAGTAAAATTGATTACATTTCATATTTAGTCAGTACATATTATATTAAATATATGTACCGCAGTAATGCTGGATAATGTTAAAGGACAAGTTACAAATAACTCGAATAATGTACCCTTTGGTTACGGCCAATAAACGTCTACTAGCGATTATTTTTCACTTATTCGTAAGGTTTCGTCGATACCGTGTGAAATCTGTCAGTATGCAGTTGGTATTATACATAAATTCAAAGCTTAATAGGCTTAAAGGCTAAGGGTTGAGCATTCAGGAGGCGCGGGTTCATATCCTGCATATTGGATTATTGTGGTGAACCACTCCGTTAGACCTAGCTGCACCGCTAATAGCATCAAGCAAGTAGGGCAATTGTACGCCGCTACGCAATAAACATTCAACTCAAAAAAAATTGCTTACTCATTTTAATACGAGTATAAATATGATTGTATTATAAGAAACGAAAATGTCGCATGTTAACGACGTATATTTGGCGTGTATATTGTATACCGTGATAAAAAGCCTCGGTGACACATTTCTTAAGTCCAGACGTCAAATTATAATTAAGATCGAACGGCGTATTCCAAAGACAAATGATAAAATGGCCTTGACTATTCGACAGTCCCTTAAAAAATAACAAATGAAATCTCATCCATCAAAAGTGTGTATATTATGATAAAAAGAAATCGACAGATTGCATAGAAAGTTCGCGATGAATTAAAAATGGGAATAATAAAAACAAAACAAAACAAAACAACCCCAGAGAATAAGAGTATTTTTCATTCAGAATCCCGACTGTAACTTGTAATGAAAATATAGTGGAGGTCGTTGGTCTTCGCCCTGTCTGGGTTTGAAAGTCGTTAATGTATCTACGTAGAACGGTGAACGTGCCTCATTCATAAGGGTATATTATTATAGTTCGCTTTGAGTTATAATACAATATTTATAGTCTTAATTAAAGTGAAACATAATTGGCTCGGATCCGAAAATCATGTCTACATTCTCACGGCTAATTAATGAAAAGAAAAGTAATTTAATGGCTATAAATTAGACAAGAATATAATTAAGAAAACGTGGTTAATGAATTGATTGTTATTGCCTCGACACATTTATACAAATTGAAATATATTTCAGTTATAAAATGGATAACAGCTAAATCGATAAATAAATATTTGTACTTACTCTTTGTTAACAAACAAGTATTAGCAGCGTACCATGTAAATATGGAGAAATAAAATGAATGCATAAAAAATACCGACTAATATATTATATATATATATAGATATATATATATATATAAAACGGGGCGGCCGTATTATTGGCATCAATATCCGAAATAGTGGGCGTATAAAATGGGTAATTGAGCAAT
>DWDX01001765.1:0-17271 GCA_018245675.1 Agara michaeli | reverse complement strand
CTACATTCATCATTCTCTTCATGCATACACGCCGGTTTCGGAGACTCTTGACTCCTCCGTCAGCCAGTGTCTGACCTTTTTGGTCGAGATAGGACAGTCTAGGTCTCCCTCGGCGCCTACATCCATCGACACTCGCATTGTAAATCTGCTTCGTCACCTTTCATCATCCATTCTTTCCACATGCCCGAACCACCGGAGCATTCCCTTTCTCATTTTTACTTAAATAATTAATGTTTAATGTTTACCTGTAGGTAAATACCATAAATATAATAACACATATGTTATATTCAAATCTGTTTCTTATGTTAACTGTACAGAACAATATTTTCAGTCGGATAAGGTTTTGTATTACCGAGGTGTTTTATCGTTTTCTCTAAAATAAAGATTGGAGTCCGGCCAAGATTGGCGACCGGAAAAATGGGTGCTGCAACAAAGTTGTATTTTAAAATAAGTTACCCCCACCCAGGCCTATTGTAGGCATCTACTTAAATAGATAAACGGGAAGCGCTATTACGAACTTATTCAATACTGAAAGCTAAGGCTTTGGGTTACTTAAAAAGATAAATCTTTTACACTACATTCATTCAATTCAATACAATTACGATTTTGATAACTGTTTATTATGTTTGTTTAAAAATGTTGTACATATACATATCTAATATATCTACGTAGGAATCTATTTACCAACATGTAGTGATATTTATTATACCTCCGAATCCAGGATTCTTTTAAAATTAAATTAATCATAATAAAAGTGAAATACATAGTAAAATAGAAAATGGGAAAATATTGTTACACTTTTTACGAGCCACGAGAATCACAACGATGCCGCGAACCTAATTTATTGGAGTGGCAAAAGAATCTAAAATTGTTCTTACGAGCTTTACGAAAATACGAAAAGGGTCGATCGTTCGATCAAACCTTGATAAATGAACAGTAAATATTAAGTAAAGAGAAGGTAATTTATTTCTCAAGGATTTGTAGTGACAATTGGGCTCGTTTAACATGATTGGTCCTTTGGGTACATAGAGAGATAGATCGCGCCTATTTAGGTGCTTATAAAAAATCCAATCAGGCTGGGTACGTTTTGCTACTGGGTATAGGAATGGATTGATGAGCAACGAACGACTGGAATGTTTTCAATAGAAATAACAAGTAAGACCTAATATTTCTAAATATAATGTAAGTTTCACATTTACGGCATTTTGACTTACATAAGTCACTTACGAGCAGTAGGATTAGTAATTTCTAATAAAAAAATCAGTACCTACATAAGATTGTGTTATAAAGAAAACGTGTACCTACTTCACAGTAACTCAAACTGTACGTGTAACTCGGAGTTACAGTTTCTAATCTCTGTGTACGTTTAATAAATAGAGGTTAAGCCTTCGTTGTCTCCGCTCGGTTCGTGTGCCAGACGTATCTACCTGTGAAGACAGTGCTCGTTAAATATTAAGCAATCCTGAATTCCGATTTGGCGTCTTGAATGTTTTATCTTCTCGCAGATTAAAGCGAAGGAAATACAAACAGGAAGTTGTAGAACCAGAAAAGAGAAAATGTTAACTTCTAGGAAATATCTTGGGAAATCTGTTTAAAATCACACAGACTTTCATTTTGGGTCTGTATTCGTTTAATCGGTACGGATATTTTTAAAATGTTGAGCATTCAGGATATTGTAACACAGATAGCGGTATGATTGTTATGTTGTAATATGACAAGAAAAATTTTTAAATTTGCCTAGAATTCCTTTCGCGGAAGATCGGTAGGTAATTGAAATATTAGGGGTCGTGTATTACAAAAAAGGCTGGAGAAAACAAAGTGAAAAAGAAATTAAAAGATGAAAGCGACCGTAAACGAAGTGCTTACGACAAAAAAGAGCAAGAAATTATTTTAACGTAACTGAAGCGGTAACAAGTTTCAGCGGAGATTTTAACTGAGTGGTACACTGCAGAGAAGGCTCCATGGCGACGGCAGTTGAAAAACTAAAATTGAGATTTTTTTATTCTTTATTTATGACTCACGTGTAACTGCAATACTGTCTTAGACGACTAATGGGAAAATGAATTACTTTCAATTGAGCTCTCTTTACTTTATGTATTTTTAAACCTATTGAAACTTATATCTTTGTATGTATATGAATTGTGTTGTCTTTCCAATAACCTGTAAATAATATTTGGAAGCAACGCACCTCAGACCAACCACTTATAGCATGATACCTACTAATAAATACTAATTGCATCTAGACTAATGTTAGTAATTATCCTATTGCTTTAGTTCCGTTACCATTAAATGCTAACATAGTACTTACAAGACTAATTTATACTCCCACTCCTATAGTCCTATTCGAGGTTGATTATAGATATCCATGAGCCTTAGCAGCCACCACATTCACGTTGACTACTCTCTAAAAAATAGCCGACCCGTGCGAATTTTCGCACAATATAATAGTGAAACAGAGTCATAATGACTTTGAAACCTTTTTGTTTTACAAAAACTCTTTCTTTACAAACAATTTTTGAATTACTGAAAAACTGAACAAATAATTACTGTAACATCAACTCACGGGCGTCCCATGGCATTCAAGTGACATTCCGTAAGGTGTTCGGTAAATGTTACTGGATTTAGTTTGTATGGTAAAATTTGTTTCGCAGGTTAAGCTAACAAAAACGAGTGTCGGATCATACTAAGTGGCGGACATTCATGACCTACTTGAAGCTAGTGTAGGTTTGTCTCGTTACGTTTTGTAAAGACTTGCTTGCTTTATTTTTTCAGTGTAAATTACAATAGGGCTGCTATACAATTCAAAGCGACATTGCCTTAGGCGTTGTAGGATGGCGCACAAGGTAGAATAAATACGAGCCGTAACGAACCGGCTTCGTATATAAACATTGTTCCACAATTTAATTCCTGTTCTTTGTTGGTATCTATGTGAGAATTTTTTAAGTAAAGAAATTAATGTAGATGTGAAAACAACCCCGCATTAACTCTATGGCAATTACGATACAACAATTGTTAATACGATGTTAATAGTCTTGTTAAAAGTGAAAGTATCAGTTATATTAAAATGCCTTTTTTATACACAAAAGTGGCCCTAAAACGATGGACTTGTTATTAAACAACGAAAGCTCTTTATATTAATTGGTCATAAAACCCGATTTCACTTCAATATACGGCTTTAACCGAAAATTCAAATATACTCCTCATACCTACATGTCATGTCATACGAGATATGTATATAATATCAATGAATATTAAAAAGCTGTATAGAAAAGACCATACCAAGTTATTTTACATTTTAATACGTCAATAATTCATAAAATTAATGGTTTGCGTAACGGGATCCTCTTAAGCAATTTAGTTTGTTCTATGTTATTATGAAATGAATAAATAATGTTCCTATATTATGTAAGCAGCCAGATTCTTTTTACTATTAAAGTTTCTTTGTGTCTAAATTATCGTGTAGGTATCTAACTCAACCTCACCTTATAATACCAAATAACAATACTATATGAAGATATAAATAAGTATTTACGAAGCAGTATGCAATAGACAGTGTTATTACACCTATTTCCGACCTACACAGCAGGGAAGCAATTTAAGAAATAATCTAGGTATGATATTAAAAAATAAAAATTAATTATAACAATTGATTGTATACAGTTTTTGTCAATTTGGCAAGATATTTATGACTGCAGAAATATCTAATTGCACACATCTTTTAGGAAACATTAAATGATAGATAATTTAATGAGCGGAAACTGTTTCTAACTTTTTAATTAAGTTCATGTTATGAAACACTAAAAACGGTCGAATTATTAACTGCTTTACCAATGTACGTTACAATAAATATTTATATTGTCGATGAATAATAAATATGCGTGAAATACATATCAAATACGTGAAGTTTATCAAATACCGCTCGAGTAAGATTGCCGAATGGTCCATAAATATCTATATTTCTCGTACAGAAATATTGTATGCGAAAAAGTATGGAGCACTTTAAAATTCCATTTTAAACGTGCAATTTTAACGCTCCATTTGATTTTCACTAACGTTCGTTCTGGACAGGCGACTCTCCCGATGAATAATAACGCACCGATATGTTACAAAAGTATTTTTTTTTCTAACTCTTAGAAATGTACTCACAGATAAAGGTCGTTCCTTTTTATGACGATTAATAACACATTTAGTGTATAAAATGATTAATGAAGTGGAAAAATAACGCGGCCCTAGTAAATTGGTCAATTATATCGTTATTATCAGATAAAAACTGCTTCAAATTAGGTTTACAAGGTTTCTTGTGGTCGATAATATTTTACCTAAAATACCAAGAACGACCCATTTTATTAAGCTGTCTTATAATGATAGGAAATGCTTATATATAAATATAATCTTGACAATATTTGAAAAAAAATTACTTACGAAATGTTCCTAGTTAAAATCACATCTCATAATCACTTGCCGTTGAACTTCAAAGTTTTGTAACTATTATAAACTTTTGAATGTAACAATATTTGTTCAAACTTCATCAGTCACACGCTAGTATTTCCTGCACTGGGGGTGGTAACTGGTGTGAGAGCATTTCAAAGTTAACCGCTAACCGCCGGTTGTGACACACGAAACGTCGATTTGCGCGACCTCCGTCCGCAACACTCGGCTTCCAACTGAAGCTTCAACCTCCCTCAAGGCCGGTGGGCGGGCGGCCGCGCCGCGCTTTTCAGCTTACACCTTTTAGTTACCTGGGCGGACTTCTCTTAATGTTCCTGAAACAACTAATAAGATTACTCCGAAAAGTTTTTATGAAATATGATGGTAAATCGTACCACATTTACCATAAATCACTAAAATTAAATTTCTAGTAAGCAAATCCTTGAACTGTTTTGCGGACAGTTATTTCAACCAATTAAATAAGCAATATAAAAAGCAATGTACTCGTAGTATTAATAAAATATTTTATTTTATATTTAATTTATTATATTTATTCATTGGCGCTGAATAGCTACATACATTACGTGTTAGTTGGAATTTCATTTCTTATCCATCAATATAATATAGAATGCAAACTAATTGTATATAGAAGTTATAAAATTATATTCTAAATATCAGTTTTTAATTCTACACATTGTAAAACTTATAGTTATATATACAATTACGCCTATTTTCCATAGTGGTAGACAGCAAGTAAGAATTTCCACTGGCTGCGGTCTTAAAATACTTCTTTCGCCTCATCTACTTTTAATTTTGTTTAAATATAGTCAATGTAGCAAAGCGGCTCTTTAAATTTCACTTCTCACGTTCATGGGGATTGTGATACATTATATGTTATGTCTAAAAATGTCCAAATTCATAACAGTAATATTTAAGACAATACAACAACAACATACCGTCACGCCAGGTCTCTAACGGGGTAGGCAGAAAGCACTGAGTGCCAAACATCTCTATTCTTGCAAACCTGACACGCCTCGCTAAAACAATACACAATATTGCAATATTTCGTTTTAGTTTACAATACTTTAAGATAATAATTACTAGGTCGTTTATATACAATATTCTCATAAATATTCAATAAATAAAACGTAAAATAACATAAGGAACTACTTAATGTCTGGCCAGGTTCTAGGCAACTAGGACGAAATGTTATCAAATATTTTTGCATAAATGTCAGAATGTTCTTCAAGGCCATCACACAACAGGTACGCCTGTCTGTAATGCAAAAACTATCGTTTCAATGCTATCGTCGTAAATATGTGAATTCACGAACATTATTTGTATTTTACAAAAAATTCAAACAGTTTTCCCTACGGAGTAGATAGATTCACGTGGTAATTATGCAAACAAGGGCGGCGCTAATGTGCGGGGTGAACACTTGCGCTGAGTTCAACGCGTAGGCTGTTCTCACTTGATTGTTTTAGACAAAGGTGGCTTATTCACAAAACTGTTTTACATAAATGCTGTCTAGTTACAAAGATAAGTAAATTTTAATGTGCGCCTTCACAATTTTAATTGAATGTTACGCTTTAAATAATTACATGACACTCGTAATCGTCTGACTTTTTAAGCGAACCGCCGTGTACATGATTCTATTAGGACTTAATATTAGGTGTTTTTTGATAATATGTAGGTCATTTTCTTGCACACTTTCATTCTAACGGTTGCAATCTCTTTTACATTTCAGTGCTGGGTACGAGTTTCTGTCGCAACCGCAGGAAGTCGAGCACGTACTCCAGCATACTGCCTAATTGCGAGTTGACGGAGATACGGAGATACAGGACTGTCCGACTGTAGGGTATTTATCAATCGCTTTTAAAACCTTCAACAAAATTATTCTTACCTAACGATAATAATCGTGATCCAGTGTTTTCCAAAGTACGGACCAACTCGCGAAAATTTGCCACTGGCAGTCATGCAAGTGTCAACTGCGTTCAGCCTTGTTTGACCATAGATCGCTTGCAATCTGCAGTGGCGTCAAGGCTTCGTGCGCTTCGCTACATATTAATAGTACATAAAAATACTGTACGCCAGGAGAGCATAGGCTGAGGTCTGCGACGCGGTTACACACTGACGAAAGCGTGCTTTTGGCGCCGACTCAACTTATGTCTCTCGCTTATAACTGCGCCACAGGGACCCGCACTACTTGTCGCCGCAATTTTTTAAGTGTTTTATTTCTAAGGTTCTTTGTAACTTTGGAGCCGGCAGCAATGATCGTTAAATTTAAACTAGAAATGTCGTACTAATGAGGTTGTTTTAATAACTATGGACTTAGACTTAACTGAGGGAAAAAGCGTCCTTAATATGTTATGAATTTGAAACTCAATTTTGGTGAGATCTACATATAATTATTACGTTAAATAGGGACAGAAATATATAGTTATAATCGTCACTATTCAACTAAAGTTTTATTGTCTTAGACAGGATATGTATATTATATATATTATATGTATGTATATATCGTTTTTACAGTTTGATATCATGTTAAGAGTGATTCCGTGTCACTGTGTTATCCAACAGTTGGCATTCTCTGGACAAATTCACTTTAAAAGATTTACAAAAATAATAAAAGAAAATCCTGTTGTAGTAAAGTCACTTTACTAACAAAAATTTTAATAAAACTTTCTTTACTGAGACTTCATTCTGCAAAGTGAAAATATTTCAATTTACTGACAACGCAAAGGTTCTGCAGCGGAAAGATAATAGCTGTTTTTAAAATACAACCCGTGTGTCATTATTTTATGTCACATCATCATTCTTACTTCGTTGAGAGTACAGTTTCGGTGGCAAAGTTCATTTCGCTCGTTTCTGCTTCGAAGTTTTTTACCCCGCGGGTGATTAGCGTCCTCGTTTACATTTGTTTTCGTTTTCTGCTAGCTGTTTTTAATTCACAATGTTTTAAAAAGAGGACTTAACTGGAAGTTGCTATAAAGATATCATAGAGATAGCTTTTTCTTCAACTGAAGTTGCAAGGAATTTAAAAACTTTAAAAGCTTACCCTGCACTATTATTATCGCGCTTAAATCCGAAAAATATTGTCGATATCCAGAGAATACAATTTGATTTATAATGATTTGTTAAAATCTAACGTGAAAAATATTCTTCTATGTAGATCAGTGCTGATTCCAGCGGCAGGTATTATGAACATAAAATATTTTATATCATAAGAGTTCAAAAATCAGTACAATTTGCAATACCACTTTAGTTTGCTTCTTAAAAATCACCTTACGAGTGCGTCCTTTATATCATCTGTTTGTAGATTTCACTAGAGAGTTTCACGCTTTCCGAGCGTACTGTCTTTCCTCGCCATTCGTGAACTATGGGGCGATATCCGCAACATTCGCTGTTACAGAAATAACGCGCGGCGGCTCTGCTATATTTGAAGTGTCTCGCTCTCTGAATAATTTATAAGTCGAGCTCCTCTCTGAGTGCATCGCGTTTCCGGAGAGAAGAAGCATGAGCCGGAATTCGTTCTTAAGGTAACGGATGTTATTGACTAACAGTGGATTTGATGTCTGGCTGGCCTCTAGGTCTAGTGGTGAAAACCTAACTGCCAATGGGTTCGATTCCCCATGACCCAGCACTAAGGACAAACGTTTGTGTGATAATCTGTGTCCGGTTGTAATAAAGATATGTATAAAATTATTATTTAGTACAATAGTTATTACTATTGTTTGGTTTCTTGTCTGTTTACAATATGCGCGAAAATCAAGGTTAAGCGCAATTGATAAAAGTTTCATAAAGAGATGCGTGCGTGTATGGCGTAATAATTAACCGTTTGCGTGACGGCGATAATTACTAGTTTCCACATAAATTTCGTAGAAAACACGCGACTATGAAGTTATCATAATTGTTCAATTATATCATTCTATACATTACATAATTATCAGTATACAAAACATGAGTTATTATTCGGAAACAATTATATTTGTATTACGATTATTATAACCTAATTTGTGGTACCGTATACCTATTATTCTAGTTTAGTTTGTAGAACGGGTTCTACGACGTAGCGAGAATGTCGAGTATTGTCTACGCCGTAGAGCTATATTGTACGTTTATAGCAACCGAAGTTATAGATATATAAATATTTGTCTTTGCTAGGAAAGCTTGCAGTACAAATTCGTAAATTTTATATGTAGCCTTCTTTACGTTGTAAAACATGATAAATATTAATAAAAATAGTTTTTTATATAATCATTTACTAATATGTATACAGCGTATTATATGTTCATATGTTGATGAGCACAAAGAAGTTTTTTTTCTTCTATATAATTTAGTTCTCCGCAATTCATGATTAGGGATAAAAAAAAATCTGTTTAATATTCGAAACTTTAACTATAATTTATGAACAAAATAGCAGAGAATAAAGTGAGACTTGTGAGTGTATTTATTGTTTATTGAATACAATTTTTTCCTTCAAATTTATTGTCAACGTCAATTCCGGGAAACTTTTCTATATATGTAAAACGTGTCAAAGAATCCGAGTTTTTAGTACGTTTATTTAAGGAATCGCATAACATATTTCATAAAAAGTCATTTTAATTATAAAAGGCCGCTCATTACGTACTCACAAAAGCCTGCAGGCTGGGCGGTCTAAGTAAAGGTGCAGGCCGGTTTATTTTTACCTAAAAGCGAGTTTACGGTTAAACTCGCGACACTGACTCACTATTTAAGTCAAGCTGGGGTATTTAAATAGCTTAAGCTTCGCGAAGACTATTTTTGATTCATTTGTTTTAATTTGCATAGCGACATCAGAATCTATTGTAGAAACTTGCAAATTATGCTCGATGTGGACCATGTACCAGAACAATTATTAAAAAGCCTTGAACCTGCTGTAGCAATATATTTACGTGAGTATACTTTCTTGGCTCATCTCCACCTCCACCATTCGTATGTCCATAAATATTAACTTATCAATTGTCTATAAAATAATCATACGCCTCAACTAGATCGACTCTTAGAGTTTATCAAAATTGTTGATCTATGTATATTAAGCGGCCTCCATGGCAGTCCGAGTACATGACAACAATACTATCCACAATATGGCTACTCAACTAGCGCTCAAAATAGGTAGGTTAAAGTACAAATTTAAAATTTTAAAATTTTAAAAATCATACCTTCCATACCGAGATTCGTCAAACCTAAATACGAAGGAACGTATTTTTTTCAAAACAGCTTGCAAACACCTAATGGTAAGTGGTCACCGTCGCCTATGGACACCGATTCAGAAAACAATAAACTACAAACACTAAGCTTGTGTAAATACTTTCAAAAATGAAGATTTGCTAACATTTATATAAATTATTATATCACGGTAGACAATAGCGTAACATATATTAAGGCAGACAGATCAGGATACATGGAACGTGTTGGTCATGTCGTATAGTGCAAGGCGCGTAATATATCAGAGTGTGGAACTGTTCTAACATTTGACATATTACTATCTTCCTATATTTATACAGATGGTACATAATGTATGTATTTCTCATGATGTATACGATATGCAGCGTGCTGTTGTGTTCTTGACAGAAATAAAACAAATGTGAGTGCGTTGTGTCAGGACCATTTCCCGTCCTGGTCAGATATGTGTGATGTGTTTAAATGTCTGTTGTGTCAGTCTGTATTTGACCAACGTGGTAAGATTTGGCTACACTAATCAATTTTCTTTTGGAAAACTGTTTCGTACCCTACACCAAAAAGATAAACTAGTTATTAATGACTAAATGTATGATGGTATGTTACTGCAATTGTTCTCATGTGCACCTTCACTGTGGTCACGTCACACATCATCTTATTTTTCTAATAAACTATTCGATGCTGACCGTTTATCGTCAAAAATACTTATATTAATACTTGTATATTACATTTTTCATTACTATATGAACATTAACAAAGTTCGTTGATGGCGTACTTAAGTCAAACACTCAAGTTTCTTTTACAGCTTTCGCACCCTCGGAGAGCTTATCTCATTTCCACTTTTTAAAAAGTTATAAAAACTCTTAGCTAATCAAATTAATATTCGTAGTCCGTTGATTAAGAAGCTCCGAAATGCTTTTAGCGCAAAAGTAGCCAAGGTGAATTTAAGTAAGAAGGAATATTGTAATTTGACAGAATTTGATGAAAATATGGCTTCCGATTTTATTGAAGCGTATATTTGAATATTAAAAGGGACGAGCGTGTACGCGACGAGAATTTAATGTATACGAAAACCTCACAAAAACGATTTCAAATGTATAGTGTATATTATCTAAAACATTTTGAAAACATATGTTATAGAGTGAAGTAAGCAATATATATATATGTATAAAATACAGCTTTCTTCTGTCTACAGTCATGTAGAACATGTTACTTTGTATGAAAAACCAGAAACACCGCAAGTAATATTCAAAACGACTGAAAACGATGTTTGAGTCGTAAGGCCGGTTTTCACTCGTTAACGCGCCCATTCTAGCACCCTTTAGCATCGCGACTCCCCGGAGCCTCTGTACTTAACAGTCTAATTAGGTATAAATTGCATTCAAAATTGGGCACTTGTCCGGAAATTGAGTTTTTAATGTCTAATTTTGCGGGATAAAAGGAAATTGTACGGTTATTATTTGCGATCTGTACCTATTGTTGTTGAATGTCGTTTTTTAAATAGATTTTTACTTATCAACTGAAGTTCTTGTTCATTTCTCTTAGAAAACACTTCGTTTTACTTTCATTTTGTGCACGTTGACCAAGAAATTGTTGTGTTAGGTTAAGTATTGGTGGCCCTGGCCGGAATTTTGATGGGTGACCGTTCGCAATGCTAATTGCCTAGCGTTTCTACGCGTAGACGTTATCAGCACGCTAATCAATTTGTCCCCAATGTTTTTCTTCTAATTAGCCAGTCGGTGGCCAAATACTTTTTAGATAGTTTAAAAATCTCAGTTATTGGAGCTTTCATCCATATTGCACGAAATATGTATTTGTTTGGCTAGGTGAAATAACCTCCGTACTCTTTCTTCCCCACTAGCGAGGAGATACCCCCACATTGGGTCGTTAATAATTCGCAGTTTAGCTCACTCCAGCTACGGTGTATGCCAAGTTATGAGAGGTCTTTCGGTGTATAACTTATGGCTATAGCTGCATAGTCGTTGAGCTATTGGCAGCGCAAGCCACAATAAGTAAGACACTCTGGATATTAGAATTTTGCAACATAAACATGATAGTAAGGATAAACTCTGATTTAGATATATAAATAATATTAAAAGTACCTGTACAAAAACTGTAAATGAGAAATAGTTCCGCACAAACTAGATGTTACTATTGATGTATCATTTAAAACTTGTCTGTTCCAACACCCTTTTTGTGACGTTCTTCAGTTCAGAATACATTCCAGTTCCATATTATTTTTTGCAACGTTTTTTATTTTTCTCTTTTGGCTAATTTCTTATAGGAAACTGTTGATATGTATATAAGTATCCCTAAAGTATTGTTCTGTTAGAAAACTCAAAGCCGTACTATAAAATACAGTACATATATTTACCTGCATTGTTAATGGGATAGTATTTAATAACAATTGCCCGACTGATGACTGATACCTACTACAGCAGACAAGTTACAAGTAATTGCTCGTGTAATAGAATCAAATAAGTAAATGTAATTGATATTATTTTAAAATTTAAGTTTATTATTTATTAATTAATGAAACCCTACACCAAATAATGAACACGTAATTAAATCATTTACAGTACACGCTACATTGTGTTTGTCTTCGCACCTCCTCTGTTTTAATTAATTAGCATTCGCAACATGAATTCCATGTCTTGTTTCGTACGTAATTTTATGCTATAACATGTTTACATTTGCAAGTACCTACCACCCGAAGTAATATTTGGCTCGTCAAATAATAGCAATCTTGTCATTCATAATGTATTTCATCCAATCTTTTGTTATTGAGGTAACGAACTTGTTTGCAAAGTCCCTGAAGTAACGGAATAGTAATAAACTTATGAACAAATAACAATCGCCCTATACTAACTGTGATAGATAACTTATAAAGATCTTTTATTATCATCCGCGGTACTTGAACACAATTTTGTCAAAACATCATTTGTGATGTTATCTGCTACCAGCGTCGCAAGGTACGTAAACAGCACATTGCATGTTATCGTAGATTTGAAATTAGAACTAAGGGGCTGATTTGTATAAGATCTAGTGTAGAACTCTATTGTGATATTTGTAAGAAACAAACTTTACAAAAATTCAGATACAAATGTGTGTACATAATGATATTGTATGTAGTAACGCTTTAAAAAAATATAGTTATACTAGTTAGTAAATATAACTCAAATATTTTCAGTTATTAAAAAGTAATGCGCATAACATGTCAGGTTTAAATACAAATCTGTAAGCGTATAAGCCATTTCATACACATACGAATTACCATTTACAGTTGGAAGTATAACACGCTCTCAAGTAAGTACGAAAAAAGGCAACATAATTAGACTGATGGCTGGTAACGCATATAAGTTATATAAGCTCATTTTATTTTTATTGGAATAAAAAGCTTCCATATGTTTTATAAATTTGCATAAAGTATCTATATCATTAAAATACACAGTCCATCGGCACGCGCAATGCGGATGTATGTAGTTTTATCTACCAGAAGTTTTATTTATCTTCTTTTATATGTATGTACATATTACAACGTAGAATTTTACGGCTTTGTTCTTTAAAAGCCTATATCACTCTCCAGCCTTTCAACTATCTTCATACCAAAAATCACATCGATCCGATTCTCTGTGTTGACGTGAAAGAACGACAAACGTCGAATGTCATTGTTCAAATATAATAATATAAACCAGTACAATATTGTTCTTAATTAACATCGTCGATTCTGTCGTTTTATTATATTTAATTAAAATGTTTGCGATGCTTCGGAAATCCTCCGGGTCCCTACCATTATTCAAATAGTACCCGCCGAGATCAAAATCGAAAGCAATATTTGACAAAATTGTCGGTCAAATATTTCTTCTTCACAAACTTAGCTCGGCTACATTTACATTAAAAGCATTCCGGGGCATCTTAATCAACGGACTACGGATTAAGTAATTAGTTCAAACTTTTTATAACTTTTAAGTGAAAAGGTAGGAAAGAAAATTCTTAGAGTGCTGAGCCATCAAGTGAGTTAAGTTTTTATTGAAAGGACTTTGTTTTCCTTTCTCTCTACATTTGAGAACACAGCGTATGAAATAAATACGGGGAAGTACAAAAAGCAGATATACATACCTATGCATGTATGTGAACCTTCCAAATATACATATTTAACTCTAAAAACTACAAATGCAGTTACATGTATAAATAATTTTAAGAGTTGTAGCAGCCCTATAATACTCAGCTTCTTAGTTATTAGTTTGTATTGTTTAGAGTAATCTCAATACAAGGGTGATACTTCATCTAATATATAAAATATGGTTACGTATGACATCAATTTAATTAAACAACATTAATGTAGTATCTCATATATTATATGTAAATTAATAACGGAATTTATTCCCTGAAGTTGAAACACGTCACGTGTAAAACATGATGTATAAAATATGAGTGATTATGCACAGCGAGCAATATGCTAAATGACGGCGAATGTGGCGGGAGGAAATATACTCTGTACTTTTCTGTATAACATTGTGTGTGTGGTTTTATGTTCCGAGTGCATTTTCCTTAATGTTCGACAAATTAATTTATATTTATAGTAAAAATGAAATAAGTTCATTGTAATAATCATTATACTGTATATATAGGTACTATTTGATAACCCTATTGGTCCAGTAGTCATTAACTCTGAATGCTGATCCGCAGATTGTGTTTCCTGTTCTCGTTTGCTTTTGCATTTATCATTAAAGAACTTGTGTTGGTTTTCTCTTTGCGTATATCAGAGATTACCGCTATTCAATAGTGGAAGACTCGTTTGAGAGCAATCAAGTACGCCGATGATTACGTCGTGATCCCGCGCCTCCATTCAGCGCTAAAAGCAATAATAAAGGATCGTGAAATGGCAAATAATTATCATGAGTGCCGTAGAATGTTTCGTATACCTTATACATATATAGTAGAGTCGTAAAAAGATCGATTATAAATGTTGTATTTACATCAAAGCATAATTCAAGCATATAATGAGTGTACCACCCTATGAAGCGTTGCAAAATTTCGTTACTTTTATTTGTAGTGGTAACGCCATTTAAAAATTGTTTCAAAGTGTACCCGTGTATCTGCAATTGCCTGTCGACACCGGTTCTATCTCGAACTTACAAAGGCATTTCACGACGACGTAGATGGACAAGTGATTTTCCGTACAATTTCCGTTGTGTCGCTAGATTTAACCTTCAAAACTTGAACATTGGCCAAGAACCGAATTTTGATTGTAATTTACGGTTTATTACCTTGAAGGTACAGTCCTACCGTGCACTAGTAGCGACATATTGCGATGGATAAATAAACAATTATACCTTCTATATAAAACACTAATTACTAGGTGACTAGACAATGCGACCACGTACCGTAGTATGTCACTCATTGGCAGTTAAACAAATACATTTAGTAATTTTTAATTATTTCGTCGCAGCATACGATTTTCAGCTCCCGGTTTTCAGAAAGGTAAGTGAATAAACGTAATTATAAGGTTCTCTCGTATAATAAATAAAATAAAAAGGGCCTTTGTTTTTTAAAATGTTATTTATGAAATGAATTTGCTGTCACTGTTTTTATTACAGTGTTGAACACGTATCCCCTCTCATGATAAGCAGGTTTTAGGCCATAGCCTACCACGTTGCCAAAGTGCGACTTGCCCATTTGGCAATTCACACATCGTAGAGAAGTATATGGAGAACTCTACGTGTAGCTTTTCATCTGATGTTTTTCTTCATTGTTATAGTGACATTTGATATAAAAACATAATTTGCTTGTATACTATTGTATAATACATGTGTATAGTTATAATGCTGTCGCAACTACGGTCCAAGGGAACGTTGTAAAGAATTTTTTTTTTATAAGATTATAAGATTTTAAGATAGGAGGGCGACCAGCGCATTATAGGAAAAGGATAGGATATTCAAGGAACGCGAGCAGTACATCCTTTAAGTCTTTTCAATGAGACCGTCCCAGCAGTAGCCCGCAATGGTCAATTGCTCACACGGCTGCTAGGGCCCCCAGTAACATGCCACGTTTACCACCCCCAACAAACTATTTCCAGTCCGGAACCTAACAAATATTTTTGCTTTGTTTCCAATTAATATTTTCAATATGAATTTTACTTCGGTTGTGTTACATATTTTTTCATCAATAAATTTCGTACAATTCCCAGAGACAAATCCTATAAAGACTTTTGTAAATTGCAAAAGACATTTTTTACGAATACCGACTTACTTTTCTTTTTGTTGAAGTTATGACTTAGCCTGTTTTATCTTTAAAAATGATAATTTCTTGAGAAGTGAGCGATTTGTATGCATGCTATTCATATAAAGTTAAAAGACTTTGTATATTCTTCCTAAGGGAAGAAAAAAATTTCAGGTAACGTTGTGTTCGTTTAAGATCTTCATATTTAAATGAAGATCTTTGGTGACTTTTGTTAGAAATAAAAATAACAAACGCTTAAATACTAATGTTGACTAAACGCGTAATATAAAATAACGTTAAAATAACGCTATATAATTGTTAAAGTAAGGATATCACAAATCTTTGTCCAGATTTATCTGCGGTGTAAATATATGTATATTGCAAAAATAAATTTGTCCCTTCAACACTAGATAAGAAAGTCATTATTAAGCTGTGACAAAGCTTAGTATTCTTCAGATACCTACTGTAAAAAGTTTAAAAGTGAAATAGTAGTGATTATAGACAAGGTAGATTGGTGCTGAACTGGCTGTGGTTGTAACGTGGTGTCGTGATTGACTTTCAATATGATAAATATTAGCTTCCATATACATTTCTAAGCATAAACTCTTAGATGCTAAAGTGGATTTACAGTTATTAAAGTCACGTACTCGGTAAAGGTGATTTACGAATTTTCTGCTCAAGTTTTCAAGTAAAAGATTTTATTAACTGCATGGTAGTGGAAAATTGCACTTGTTATTTGCAGTAGCCACGGCGTTCTTGTGCCAACTGAAAGGTTTATATATTATATGTATTTGTAGTTACTATACTACATGTGTATCGTACTTGTTATAAAAAAATTGTGTTTTATGCCAAGTATGAAATGCGGAAAAGTAATTATGATTTCTGAGTTGATGATATTTCCGACAAACAATAAAAGGGAGTAGTAAATGTCTCAACTGAATAACAACTTTTCTCTCCTATTTTCGTAGCTTTTGAATTTTATGTATTCTACGTTTTGTAATAGATTTCCATAGGTTACCTATTAGTTCGTCTTGTCGACTCGTGTTCTTTTTATCAAGATCGTACAAATTTTTAGGTGTTTGCTAAAAACTTGCATATATGATTGTAAAGGCGATATTATTTTATCTCTACATGAAACAATTGACAATATTTTAATTGCTCAATTAAAATAAAGCCTAATCATAGCACATATCAATTGACTTTCAATTTTCGAACAGATACATATACGCCTACGAAACAGCGTGATATTTTCTCAGACTAAAATTACAGCTAACATAGGAAGAGGAAATATGTTGGGTACATAAAATATAAGCCGCGATGATAGTTGCCATTTGAAACACTCGCTCAGCCTTTCAATGTTAGATACAGATAGCTTTACATATGATTTTTTATAATAACTAAACGCGAAATTGAAATTGTAGT